>RPOG01001437.1:62602-150991 GCA_008086565.1 Thalassoma bifasciatum | reverse complement strand
AAAAAAAAAAAAAAAAAAAACTCACACAAAAAAACCCATACACACAGCAAACTATCCACACTCTGGAAGAAAGAGAGCAACACACACAGAGAAATATACTCTTTGAGGGGGAGGGAGAGAGCAACACACAGACACACACTCACACTCAGAGCATAAGGGGTCTCATCGTTCAGCTCCAGGTGTTTGAGGCAACATGTTTCTGTCTTTCCATGTATCTGATCAGAGGTCAGTGGCAACCTTGTCTCTCAGTGTGTCAGAGATTAAAGCGATGATGCCACAGCTGGTTTGGTCTGCTATAAACTCACTGTGAAACACAGTCGTCTTCATTTCCTCCAGAAAGGTCAGAATGTGATGATCTGAACATAGCACAGTAATGTTTAAGCTGTTGTGCCATCAGCAGATCTTCAGACCCTCTCTTGGTAAATTCTGCAGCAGTGTGAAAAGAGATGATGCAACGCTGGCCATCTTTGTTTGTGGCCCCTCCAAGACTTCACGTCCACCCACCTGCTCTGTCCAAATCACATGTGTTTCTAACACACAAAGAAGAGTCTGTATCTCCAAGCGTCCTTGTGGACAACCTGCAGGCGTTTCTTTCCTCCAAACAAAGATGTTCTTTTTGCTTCTTACATTCTTGTCTTTTTTTCTTTTTTTTCGGACTCGCTTGTTCACTCCTTTGCATGTGAACAAAGACAACAAGAAATGATCGGTGACGAGGCTTTTGTTCTTTCATGATGATTATTCAGACTCGCTTTTTCTCTCCTCTCGCACAGAGAAGCGAGGGGACCTTGAAAGAGTTTGTGTACTACGGCTTGTGGTGCAGAAAACAGAGGATTCATGTGATGGTGAAGTTTAGTGAGATAAGCTGTGTTCAAACTGAGACAGGAAAGAATGGTTTCTTATTCATCTTACACATCTATGAATCTCTTTCCTGAATGAGTCAAACTTTGGTACCAAGGACAAAATATCTCTCAGGAGTTCAAGTCAAGAAGTCAGAGTCTCCTGGGTGAAAATGCTATGGGCCTGTACCCGGTTTGGTTCCCAGTGGCTCTGAAGTTTCATTCTGCCTCTCTCTCTCTCTCTTTCTCACTTTCACATAAACTCTACACAACCCAGCCTTAAACAGAGGTCTTACTGAATCCGCTTCTTTCTGTCCCTGTGCTCTCAGAAGTTTCAGTGTCCTTCGACTCGGACTCCTCTGTGACCTACACCTTTCAGGAGCCGTTCTCTGTGATGCAGAATCGCAGCTCGCAGGCCTCCAGCGTGTCCACAGAGAGCAGCAGCAGAGCCAGAGAGGACATGGCCTTCAGTTTTGTCACCTCCCAGCGGCCCGCCATGCTGCTGACTGTCAGCACCTTCAGCCAGCAGTACATCGCCGTCATCCTGGCCAGGAACGGTGCGTACATGGTTTTACATTTTACACCACCAGAGAGAGAGAGAGGGGCAGAGAGACAGAGATACATGAAGACACAGTTTCAGATGCTCTGAGTTTATCCCCTCCAGTATGAAGCATAGGTGTTGGCGCTCCTTGTTCTCTGCAGCCGACCCCGCTGCATGCTGACGTGCAGAAGTCTTGATGAAATGACCTTTTGTTTTCTGCTGAAAACAGCTGATTATCTCTTTTTTGGAGATAAGGAAGCTCATTTTCTCTTGATAGCAGAGTGATTAACTGCTGATCTGAAGATAACAGCATTAAGCAGAATTAACCGCAGACTCAGCTCCTTTCAGACTCTTTCAATTGCTTCTGTTAAATAACCAGTGAAGCGCTGAGCAGTCACGCAGTGTTTGTGATGTTTCACTCAGAGCTGACAGAGAGATGTTCTAGTAATTTGAAATTTATAATAAACATGAGAAACGTTATCAACATGCCAAACATAATAAATATGAAAAAAATGACTTGGGCGACCATATGTCCATTTTCCCCCCTAAGGTCTTTGGTCATAAAAGTATGTCCAGGGAGCTTTTATAAAATTCCCTAAAATGTCCGGTTTTTGCTCAGCTTGTCCTACAGACTATTAATATAAGCGCTGCACTGGGCAACTGGAATTATTCAGACGTACGTACCTGTCAAGATGTTGAGCATGCCAAATGCATGTGTCATGACGCCAAAGACCCAGGGCACTCCTTCTCTCAGATCAAAACAGAAAACATGCTCCGAATGCAAATGCTGTGCTATCAACCAGAAATTAAAAAAAATGAAGGAAGGAGAATAATATGCCACCTCACCATTAAATTATTATTTTCAAAATTTTGAACCATTTTTTAAGTTTTGTATTATTTTATTAAATGAAACAAGAACTGGTGACCTTTCTTTCCTTTTTGTTTACAAAAAAAAACAAAACTGAAATTCACTTTTATTTATCTTTCCATTTAACTGGGATTTTGAGTCACTATTTATGTATTTACACAAGAATAAAAGAATGTTTTAAATGGTATGTTTTGTAAGCCGCTTTGTTGTTTTGAAAGTCTTTTGCTGTTTTTGCAGCATCTCTAAAAGGCTGGGCAGGGTGTCCTCTTTTCAGGTTTTCAGAATATGGTCGCCTTTAACATGATAAACTTCATAAACACAATAAATACTGCAAACAGGATTCATATGATAAAAAATGTAGTGTTTTTTGTAAACACTGAAATAATAAACCTGAAAAACATGAAACATGATAAATGTTATTAACATGAAAAAAAGCTGATGTCAGGTGTCAGCTGTCTCAGATTGATGTTTCCTGGGGTAAATCCGGCTCTTATAGACTGACACAAACCTGTTACCATGGTTACCAGAGGATGGTGTTTTAAAGCGGAGGCTGATTGCCTTCTCCCCTCCTCCCCTGCT
Organism: Thalassoma bifasciatum; assembly: GCA_008086565.1. Lineage (NCBI taxonomy): Eukaryota > Metazoa > Chordata > Actinopteri > Labriformes > Labridae > Thalassoma > Thalassoma bifasciatum. The sequence goes on along the minus strand of RPOG01001437.1, from coordinate 148,167 downwards.
GATCTCTTCCTCTTAGCGCTCATGCTACAAAAGAGATTGAGCTTTTCAAAACCAGTTGTGATCAGACTGGAGAAAGGGTCTCTGCCTAAAGATGAGGAGTTGAACCTCAGAACCTGGGTTTTTGTGCACACACTCAGAGTAGAGTTGCGTGCATGCCTCAGAGTGCGTGCATAGCTTAGTGTGTGCCTGCTGCGTCCTCTTGTTTCTGTGGAGCAGGTGTTTCAGTGAATTTCAGTTGTGTGTTTGGAGCTCTGAGGTTGAGAGCTGAGCTGAAAATGCAGCAGATAGTGAGGAGGCAGCTAATGTGGACGTTCTGTTTCCACAGCTGTCAGTGTGAAAATAACACCAGAGCCGCCCCCTCAACTCCGAGCAAACTCATTACAGGCTAATGAATAGATGTAACCTCCACAGCTCTCTGAAAAGCATCTGTCTTCATTGCAGTCTGTGAGTCCAATAAACTCAAACCAATACGAATGCAGCAGGAGGAAAACAAAACATGTTTATTTCTTTATTTATTTCTTAATTCATTTCTTTCTTTATTTCTTTTTATTGAGCTTTAGAGCTACCTTAGAGCAAAAGATGCATGGTGTCGGGTTATTGCAGCAGTTATAGCTTTGAGTGTTGGGGTAAGGCCATTACAGGTGTGAAGGTAACGGAGATAAAAGATCACTGGCGTAAAACTGAAACCTTACACCAAATACAGAAAAACAAAGATAAAACAAAGAACAAGATACCAACATCAATAATACGCACACCTAAGGGTGCAATAGTGTGAGACCTTACCAACAAAAATGGAAACTTATGAAAAAGACAGCCTGAAAACGGAGCTTCAACAATGACTGAGACCAGAGGCTGAGTGTGAGAGCTCTGCACCATTTAGCCCACAGGGTTTAAATGTGTTAGCTCCATGCTTTAGCTAAAGCTATCATTCCAGCATGCTGAAATAAGAATATTCTGAAACATCAATTCATGCCTTAAACTTGCACCTGAGAATTGTAGCTTCCCTGAGAAATCCATGTGAAGAAACATCACTGCTCAACTTATTCATTCAACCTGAATCAGCAGACAAACAGACAGAGGGGGCAGATGTATCACTTTGATATTTTCAGTCAGATTTTTTTCTTTCCTTTCTTTTTTTCTTTTTTTTGATATTGTGATTGTGTTACATTCAGAGTGTGTCTGTAAACGTTTGTGCAGGTTTAAAGATCGCAGTCAGACCTTCAAGAACAAACCCTTTTTAAACTAAGGCATGACATNTTTTGAGGTGCTTTAGCCTTACTCCCAACCCTCTAGGACCTTGTTAAAGGTGTGTCAATGTATACCACCATCTGACCCATTTTTCAAATCTGTCAGTCTAAGTACTATAAACCAGTATGTGTGTGTGTGTGTGTGTGTGTGTGTGTGTGTGTGTGTGTGTGTGTGTGTGCGTGTGTGTGTGTGTGTGTGTGTGTGGGAGGAACACCAAGCACATATTGACTTATTCAGTGTGGGCGAGCAGCGATGAGATAGAGATCTCAGAAGGCAATTGAAGAAGTTTAGATAGAGCGCTCTATTTATAAAGTACTGAGCGTATCGTTTCAGTAAATAGTTCATCCTCAGCTCTGTGGTGGTTTTGTAACGCAGTGTACACACACTGAGGCCAGGGGAGAATATGTTTAACATCAGAAAGAGTTCTTTGTGTCAGAGGATGCCTCTGAGTCCATTTTTCATGCTTCCTGTCCAGGGAGTCTGCAGATCTGGTATCACCTCCAGACCGACCACAGTCCGGACGTGTTCAGCCCCGTGCTTGGAAACCTGGCAGACGGACGGCTCCATCGGATCAGGATCCATAGGGTGGGGAAGAGCCTCTACGTTCAGGTGAGTCATCTCCTGGGGTCTGCAGAATGCTCATTGGACCTCCTATGCCCTTCATGTGATTCATAGATGCTTTACATTTCAGTCACCAAATTTGTTACAGATTGGATAGATAGATAGATAGATAGATAGATAGATAGATAGATAGATAGATAGATAGATAGATAGATAGATAGATAGATAGATAGATAGATAGATAGATAGATAGATAGGTAGGTAGGTAGGTAGGTAGGTAGGTAGGTAGGTAGGTAGGTAGGATACTTTATTCATCCCACAAGGGGAAATTCACAGTCATAGCAGCAATGCAATGCTGCAACAAGCTGTCACTAAATGGCAATTAGAAAAGTAGAAGTAGAATTTAATTAAATCATTACAAAAGCCCATCAGAGACTACAGCTTGTCCATAATTCTGTAGTCAGCCTCCACCTTCACAGGGTCCAGGACTGAACTGAACTACTTCACCAGTCTGTTCAGTCTCACTCTTCTGTTTCCTGTCCACTTACAGCAGGTGAAATCCTCCAGATGTGGCATTGTGTCCAATGTTAGCTCCGTTAGCCATATCTCTGTGATGAGCATCATCACAGAGACATGATCATAACAATGGCATGGTAGTGAGTCACAATCTTGTGTCCCTCTTTCTTAGGGGGTCTTGGGAGTTTCTTTTTGTATGAGTTCCGAGAACTCCACTATGAAATCGACCTCTGGTGCTGGATGCTCTATCCCAGCATCCTTTCGAGCCCTTGACAGGGGCAGAACTGAAATGGGTGTCATGTAAGACAACATTTCTGCCGGCCAATACTTCATGAAAGTGGTCAGTGAGTTACAGGCCCTGCCAGTATGCGCCTCATGCCAAGGGTGGAAGAGGGATGCTGTCTGTGGCCAAACACAGCACTCCCAAACTCTCCAAAGGGGATAACACCTTTGCACCTCAACCAGCCTTTAAGGCTTGCATAGTTGAACCCCCCCACCCCCCACCCCCACCCACAAAGAGCAGGCAGGGGGCAAAACTGCCTGGTACAGTCTCTGAGAGCTTACATTGCAGCTAGAGCTGGCATTTGGTGGACAGAACTGTTCTTTTTTTGGCCCTAAGGTGGATAAGATCATAACTATTATTCTAATTATAATTATTTTCATTATTATGGTAACAGGCTGTGGAAGCAGTAATAAGCTGTGAAGGCATCAAACCCTCCTCTCTGTGGTGTCTGTAGACTGTTTCCTGATTGAACCAAACACTAAATGCTCTACCCAAATCAGGCTGAAGTGGACATTAAAGCTCCTCAGGAAACTAACTCTCAGCCTGCTCCTCCTACGTACACTCTGAGGAGGACCAAGGAGGTGTATGTGTCTTGCATTCTGCTGATGAGCAGAAGTTCATCCAGCAGCAGAGTTCAGTGTCAGAGCAGGAAACAGTTTGAAGTTCACTGAAGATTGACTTTTATTTCTGTCTCGCAGACACTCAGACTTGAAGATCCTCAGCTGCCCCCTCTCTGCAAATATCCACATGTTGTTGGAGTACATATTCTGAGTCTGCAGTCTGCAGAGGCGTTCACGCTCATCTTTCCAACTGAAGGCTGAAGCAGCAGAAAAATCTTTCAGTCAGTTTTGCAGACTGATTGAGTCAATGAGGAAAGATGTTTGATGAAAAATAAACCCTGTGATAGTGTTTAGAATGTAATTTGATTGTTTAAAGAGAAAAGCAACTTTGTTTACATAAATCTGGGGACAAAGAGATATAATTTCATAAACAACATAAGGATGATTGGTTGTAAAAAGATGAGGCTGAATCTGATTGGTTTAAAGTTTTACAGGAGTCCATGATTAGCAGAATTTCACATGGTGTATAACACAAACTCTTTCAAATAAGACTGCTTGTTGCTGTGTGTCTTCAGTTCGTGGTTGAGTGAAATGTTTTTGTCGCCAGCAACCGCAGTGTGTGGATAAACCGACCTGTGGAGACACCAACCTGAGAGGGTTTTTAGGAGGCCCTTAAACCAACTTCATAAAGATCCATCTCTGTGTGAGGGGGCATGCAGCTGTTCTTAATGTTTTCAGTCTAAGCCAACATCCAGACTGATCGTCATGTTGGCGGGAGCTGCTTTTACTTCCTGCCAAAGCCCCTTGTCTGAGCTGTAATGATGCCTGAGGATTATTAGATGATGTGAAAAGCTCCTCAGAAGGCCAGCATCCTCTGTAAACACTGTATTCCAACACGATGTTAATATTTGATTTTAAAAGCTGGAATCAGCTCACAGACATGAATAACTAACTCGAAACAAAGGGAAAGTGTTTGCAGCTCGGGGATCAATCAGCCTGAATGTGAGACAGAACATGATCGCATTTATCAGAGAGGAGTTTTAATTTCTACCTTTACATTCATCAACACGGAGACGCTTTAAATCAATTCTCCTCTGCAGTGAAATCTGTTCTAGGCCGGTCATGAATCCCTGCATGCATTTTTAAAACAGCAGAGGATGTCATCAGAAACCGGCAGCGTTTTATTGCAGATCATCAAGTTAAGTGATGCAACTGAGTCAGCGCGGTGGAGCGGGAGTGAAAGGTCGAAAACACTTCAAAGCGGTCTGTGGGCGGATACGGTTCTGTGTGAAGCTCAGAGAACAACGCTCGATCTATAATGTATTGAAATGTGCTGCTGCTGCTGGTGTTAGCTGGGTTTAGATTTCTTGTAATTGGCTTGTTATTTGATTTCTCTCCACTCAACCAGATCGACCAGGACATCCACACAAAGTACACACTGACATCCGATGCAGAGCTGATCCTAATCAGATCCCTGACATTGGGCAAAGTCACCAGTAAGTCCTCCTCTGACAGAAACCACATTATTCTCCTCTCCTCTCTCCTCAGACATGTTTTATCTATCCTGTCCTCCACAGGAGGCGACAACTTCAGGGACGACGTGATGAGAGCCGCCGCCAAAGGCTTTGTGGGCTGCCTTTCCTCTGTCCAGTTCAACCACGTGGCGCCGCTGAAGGCAGCACTGACAAACCGAGGAAGCTCATTGGTCACAATCAGAGGTCCATTGGTGCAGTCAAACTGTGGAGCGCTGGCTGAGTCCACCTCTCACACACTGCAAGGTAGAGCCACACACACACACACACACACACACACACACACACTGTGCAGAGAGTGGGTGCAGGGTTAAAGAGAGAACTAAGGTGTGGACACATTTGGATGTTTCCTGTCTTCTTATTTAGATTAAGAGAAGTTCAGTCTACGCTCTCTGTTAGTGTCCTCCTCTGACAGGTAACTCAGGTGATAAACTACATTAAGTGAGGAACATGTAACACTGAGCCTAATAAGCTGCCTTACATACTGAGAACACCTTTCTTCAGATGTCTCTGTCCCTCACACAGATGGAGGATGCAGCCTGTCGACATGTCTAAGACTCTTGGGGCCGGTTTCCCGTTCAGGGTTTAAATAAAGCCAGGACTAAGCTAATCTGGTCTAACTTAATCCCCACTAATCCCATTGCTTTCTGAGTTGCGACTTAACTTCAGATTAACTAGTTCTAGACTATGGAGTGTGTGACCATGGTAATCAAGGACTAGTCAGATCATGTGTTGGAAACCAGATTAGATTAACAATCTGCACATGGTGCAAAGGTGGGGTTGCTCCGAAAACCCGAGGTGGAGTTTTCCTACTATAAATTTAGCAGTCTGTGTGTATGGAACAGGAGCCTGATGGCTGATTGAACATGGGCTAAGGAAAAAGAAAGCAGTCCAAAAACTTCAGTGAAAGTGAGAAGATGCTTTTGAAGGAAATAATTTCAAAACATTCTATAATTAAAGATAAACATCATGATTCAAGCACAGAACTCAAAACACGAAATACATGGACTGCAAATGTGAATGAATACAACTCAAATGAAAGAGTAACCTGCAGGACCACCCAACAACTTCAGGTAAGACTAAATTATATTATTTATGGTGGTCTAATTGAACTAATCAGAACATATGAAAAGTATGTTTGCTCACACACACTGTAAACTATAATAAGTTGACTTTACTTTAAAAAAAAAACCGCAAACTTGCTGCCTTACAAAAAGTAATTTATGTTAACTCAGATAAAGTAGATTTGATTAACTTATTTTTTGTGAGTTTGCAGTACTCAAATGAACTTAAATAAATTATATCAGAGTAACTTATGCAAAATCATTCCTCAGGTTGACCATGAGTGAGGAGGGCAGGGAGTGAATATAAGACCCTGCTGTACATGGATATATCACATAGGTGACACAGGCTGTCTTTGCCCTGGTATAGACTGACTGTCTAGGCTCCATGGCTTAGTCCAGCTGTCAACAGCATAGACTGGACGTCAAGGATATCAATAAATTCTATTTTCTTCTGTAAAATTATAGGTGAAAATTCCTGTGAATGCTGGGCATTAGCCTCTAACTCAAACAGGCATTTTCATTTGCCCACTCAAGCTGCCAATCATGTACTCGGCCAGTCAATGCCACAGAGCATCGACAACCAGTCGGTTGGTGCCTTGGAGCACAGACAGTCTGTCTACACCACTGAGCACAGGCAGCTTGTGTGTGAATCACCCATGTACAGAGTCATGTGTTGAATCGGTCGAACGTGCAACAATGTTTGAGAACTGCATAGTGGGAGTACAAACACCTTGAACATCCATTGAGAACCAGTTTTTACGATTCCTGTACAGCTCAGCATCTTCTGTTGAGGGGCACTTAATGGGAATATGACATCCATCAATGCAACCAACAACTCCAGGAAAGTTCCCATATTCATAGAACTGCATCTTGTAGATGGCCTGATCAACAGCAGCTGGGAACTTGATGTAATCCTTTCTCAGTTCACATAGAGCTTTGCAGACTTTGTGCACTATTTTGCAGACAGTGGACTCACTCACACCACTCAAATCTGCTGTTTCACGGCGGAAAGTTCCACATGCCAAAAACCTCTAGGTCACAAGTACTTGTAAGGAAGGAGGTATAGGAGTTCCTCTTGCTGAGTTACATGAGATCTTTGTCTGAAGCAAACAAATTATTTCAGCTGCATCATTTTTGCACATACGGAAACAATCACAGAAACATATATCATCAAATTCATTCAGAAGGTTACTTCTGTCTCTGAGAAATCTTCTTTCTGGTCTTGGTGGTGGTCTTCCAGCATCATTGATGTAGTCAAGATAATTCATGTTGACCATGCACAGTGGAGCATCCAGCCTTTAATCTGAAGTTAAATCTGCCCCTGGCCAGGTTTAAATAATGCTGCCATTTAGAACTGGATTAGCTCTAGTCTTCCTTCAAGAAAGGAGATTATTTAACTCAAGACTAAGACAAGTCTGAGACTATTTTAATCCATGTCTCAGAAAGCTGTTTTGGTAAGTCCTGGTTTAAAACGTGATTTAATCTTAGACTAGGCTTAATCCCTGAACGGGAAACCGGCCCTTAGAGTCTGTCTTTAGTCTGTCAGGATTCTTTAGAGAAGAGGGTTTGGGTAGAGGAGTGTTCATCTTCTGAACTGAACTGTTTTTGAGCTTCAGCAGCATGAGGAACCAGATGCAGATCACAATGTAATAATCTGAAGGTGTGTCAACTGAGAAAATTTGTTTTTCCTCTATGGGTCTGAGATAATTCCTCCTAGGGTCTAAAACCATGACTGGACAGGGATGCTGTGTCAGTTTACATCTCTGTCCTCAGAAAACCGGACTTAACTTCCAGTTTATATCCTCAGTATTCAGATCAAACTCGGGGACTACATGACTCACAGTAACACAAAACATTTCTGGCTTTCTTTCTGGCTTGTCAAAAGCTTAGGCTAATGATTTTGTTAGAGGGGTCTGGTGGATTTGAACAAAGAAGAACTGATATGAGTTTATAGAATTCTGAATGTTAAAGAATCCTTTTTATATATAATCTAATGTATGATCTTATAAATCTGAGATATAATCAGAAGAAAGTCCTTGGGCTGTATGCTGAAAACACAATTTTTGGAATACAAGTCAAAAAGATGGGTCAGTACAATGTGCTGAGAGTCACTAGGAACTCAGTCTGCAGGTTCAGAAACATTGGGATGACCTTCCAGAAAACCCATCCATCCTTCATGTCTCTGACATGTCTCTGACATGTCTCCTCAGTACCTCTTGCATGTTTCCTTCAATGTTCATATCTTCTTCATGTCTCATTCCTTTTTCCTTCATGTATCCTCCATGTCTCCTTAATGTCTTTAGTTCTTTTCCGTGTTTCCACCTTGTCTCCAACATGTGTCCTTCAAGTCTCCTTTTTGTCTCCTGTTTGTCTCCTCCATGTGCCCACATGTCTCTTGTCTCCCACGTTTCCTCTCTGTCCTCAATATCTCCTTTAAGTCTCCTTCATCTCCTACATTAATCCTCCATGTCTCCTTCATGTCTCATTTATGTCGCCTCCATGACTTCTCCGTGCTTGCTTCATGTCTTCTCCATGTCTCTTTCATGTCTCTATCATGTTTCATTCATGTCCTCTTCAGTTCTCCTCCTGTTGCTTTGTCTCCTTCTTGTCTCTAATGTGATTCCCTCACATCTTTTTCGTCTCCTCGGTGTCTCCTTTATGACTCCTCTATGTCTCCTTCGTGAGTCATGCATGTCCCCCATGTGTCGTCATTGTTTCTCCTTCATATCTCCTTCATGTCTCCTCCATGTATCCTCCTTGTCTCCTCCTTGTCTTTAACATATCTACTTCATGTCTCTTTGTTTGAACTGACTGTTACATAGCTTTGTGAGTTTATTTGCTTACAGTCTGAAGCAGCTGTCCTTCAGTCTCTGCCTGTTTCAACAGATGCATTCCCATTTTTACCAACAGCTGTCTGCAGCAGCCCCCTAACTGTGGCCCAAATGTCTCTGTACTCTCCCAGCCTTATTTTTATGTGTGTGAACAGATGCACAACAATGGAGAACAGTCACGAAGAGAGCTTTTAACAGGATGGAGACTCATGTGTCTGACACACAAGCACAGAGAGAGGCTGGAATTGGAGTGATGGGATCTGTGCACTTTAGTAACCACAGCAAATGTACTCTGATCAGGTTTATTGACGGATAAGTCAGACCATCAGGAGCTGTGATAGTTGAGCTCTGTTTTTGATCCCGATTATAACCCCTCTTCTCAGAGGCAAGACTGTTTCTGAGGATCTCAGAGGGAATAAGGGTTGAACTGGATTTTTGCATTCAGGGATGTGCAGTTTCTCTGCAGATGTGTAGCACTCTGTAGCTCCATCTGCCCTCATCACACTGACAGTTTCTTGTACAGGAGCCGAGCTCAGTATTAAGATTCATCAGACTTGTGGTTCATCAGTATTTTAACATCAGAGAGGAGGAGGAGCTCCTCTTACAGACCTTGTCACATTATGATACACAAAAAGACTGATCCTGTCCTCACACTCTGTTAGATGAAGAGGTGTTATGTCTGTGGCTCAGGATGAACAGCAGCTTGTTGCCTCCAGCCTCATTCACGGTCTCACTTTATTTAGTCTGACACTTTGACGCGATGTTAAATGGGTCAACACGTGTCAACACTCCTTCACCACCTCCTCCCCCTGACCGCACTCTAACTCGGGTCACGCTCCGCACGCTGCTGACTAACCACAAGTCTCCATCAGGAACAACACTGAGGAGGATGGTATTGAGCGTAATAGAATTCACTGACATTTAAAAGTCATTTCACTCTGAGAGATTAACACAAGAGTTAAGATACAGGAGAGAGGAGAGGAAATTCCTTTTGGTTTTAAAACACCCTTTATTTTCAGTCAAAAAGTAAAAATCATCACATATCACTGTGCAACCTTAACACATTAAACAAAGATAAGGATAGATGCTAAATCACACCCTCAAAGAATACACACCAAGGTATTCATGTTTTTAGAAAACTAAAAGTTAGTTCTTCATTGCCCCCTACCAAGCAAAGAACCCGCAACTGCCCATGTTTGACTGAAAGCCTGCAGATTGTTCATCACTTTATAACACAAGAATTCTACTTTGAGCCAGACCTTCAGCAGACCTTTGAGCACCGGCTGCACACTGCCGACCCCTAGGGCCTGGTTCCTCCTTGTTAGCCAGATGGCTAATTTGGCAGAACCAGAAAAAAAATTTTGGAAAAGTTGGAAGTCTTTTTCTTTTTGGTGTAGTAATTAAGGCCAACTCCAAAAAAAAAAGGAAAAGAGAAGGACCAAGGACCTAAACCAGGATTTTAGAAGCTCAAATAAAGCTGCCAGCCAGGGTCACTCAACAAGAGGAGAGAAGAGGAGGAGAGAGGGAGAAAATATACGTCATAGTAATGGGCCATGTGAGATTCAGGAGCTCTTATTGATGCACAGACGACTTCATGTTAATGTGAATAAAGCTGTTTCTGCTCTTTCAGATCAAACTGTTCCAGCTAACAGAGAGAAGGAGCAGCATAGCAGCAGCAGCCAGAAGGACCTGGCTGTGATTGCAGGTGAGATTGTGCGTGTGTGTATGTGTGTGTGTGTGTGTGTGTGTGTGTGTGTGCGGGTGTGTGTGTGCGGGTGTGTGAGGGTGTGAGTGTATGTGTATGTGTGTGGGTGTGTGTGTGTGTGTGTGTGTGCGTGTGTGCACATGCACAAGCATGGTATTTGTCTCTTTCCCTGTCTGTTGCCATCTCTCCCATTGACGTTGTTACATGCTCGTGATCTTTCAGGACCTCCAAGGTGTTTCTCTGTGTTTGTGTTTTTGTCCAGACGCCTAGAGCCGTCCCTCAGGATCACAGCATAAAGATAATACAGCTTTTTAAAGGATTGCTTTGACATTTAGGGGAAAAAGGCTTTTGATCTCAGCTCAGTGTAGTAATACAGTGCAGTCTACAGAGGAGGATTAATATCTCTCTGCAGCAGAGTTGGTGGGAAATAAAGACCTTCAGCTAAACTAATGAACCAACAAGTTTGTTTTTCTCAGATCAATGAGAGCTGTATCTGTCCTGCCTCAGTATAAAGCTCGTAAATCTCTGATTTCAGCTTTTTAAGGACAGGTCTGCGGGTTTATTAGGTGCAGGATTTGGAGCAAACAATGTAGTGCATTTGGTCTCCATGAGAGCAACCTGTGTTCTTTCTGGCAGCTAGCAGAGAGCAACTCAGTGGGAATGTAGAAGCATGATTGAAAAACAGATCCTCAAACAATCAGAGCCATCAACACAAACACATAAACTGAGATAAGATTAATGCATTCATCTCCTTCTATTGCACTGTGATTAAGCATGTCATTGTTTTTGTTATAATAGCTACCAAACTTTCAGATGGCTCAGCCAATGAGTCCAAACTAATCTCCACTTTGAGTCTTCTTTGCTACAGCATGTGGTCAATTCCTTAAACTGCGCCTCACTTTGGGCAGGAACACTTGTTTTCATCTCTGAGGACTTAACTGGAAGCATTTCTCCTCAACAGGAGTTTCAGTTCCAGGGGAACTCTGATCAAACCTTGAAGGAGAGGTTTGTTTCTCTCTGCTGGACTCAGAGTCCTCCACACTGCTCCACACAAAACAGAAATTACTCTTCAGCCTCCAAAAGATAATGTGACCATGGTGTTCACTTTATGTGAGAGTTCAAAACCATCCTTTGCTCCTAGAAAAGGGAGATAGAGCCAGGAGACACTGGCTTAACTTAGCTCAGCTTAGTTTGAAGTTAGCGAAAAAAATTTAAGAAAGGGAAAAGCTTTACTTCTCAGCAAACCTTTCTAGGCCTCACCAAAACAAGAATGTTTCCTGTTTTAAGATTCCACAGTTTCAACTTTTTTTTCTCTCTGAGTGAATAAAATGGATAAATCAGTCGGAGACAAACCATGGAGGAACATCTAAGAACAAGCGAAGGAATCACTGATCAGATAAAGTCTGCAGAGCAGAAACTCTCAGACTGATTTTAAAGTTTCCTCTTGGATCCCCCTGTTATCTTAAGAGCTGATTATTTCACACAGGTAAGGAGTGAGAGAGCTTTATGAGACGTTAAATCTGAGTCAAACAAGAGGAAGACGACCTCAGAGTTAAATCAGGACAAGGAAACGGTCAAACTGCCCTCTAATGTGAAGCTGATTTATCTCAAGGAGAAAGGAATGGGACAGGGGAGAGATTGGATTTCATATTTTTGTTCCCCTGGGAAGATTTAACCCAGGGGCACAACTCAGAGCAGGCAGGTGGAAATAAAGGTTCACATTCATTGAAAAGAGGAACCAGACAAAGGTCAGAACTGAGCTGCAGATGAGACAGGAGAGGAGAGACAGGGGAGATTGTTCTTTAGGTGGGGGTGGGGGTGGGGGGTATTAAAAGGTGTCGGCTCTATAGCAAATATTCAACAGGGGCCTCTCCAAACTGCCCAAAATGTAAGACTATTTTAGGAACAAGATAGCACTGTCTTTGGGAATGTGTAAAGATTCAGCGGTTTTGGCAAAATGTATGTGATGAAGTTGGTGTGAAAATCAAGCAACAGTTACAACTGAATTCGATATCATGTCTATTGGGATATATCCCTGAAACACTGGGACCACATAAGAACACTGTACATTTTCTGCTTATGTTGAGCCTAAAGGCTATCATGACCAAGTGGGCAGGAGACAAATCTCCTACAATCAATTTGTGGAAGTCTTTTATATCAGACTTTCTTTCTCTGGAAAGACTAAGAATTTGTATCAGTGGTAAGAAGGACATTTAAAGCAAAGTTTGGCAAAGTATTGGAGTACCTTGGAACCCAGAGTGCAGCTGCCTGAAATGTGAGACCCAATGAGGAATTATGAGATCATTGCTGTATATATCTTTTATATTTGCTTTATGTTTTATCTGACCTATACACATATATGGGTCAATGACATGACGTCCCTTTTTTTGTGTCCGAGTGCAATATTTCCTTACATCATGAATTGAGTATTTCATCACATGTATTTCTTTATTCTATGAAACCTGTCTTATTTGAACACATCTTTAAACTATTAAAATATAACGTGTTTTTTTGTGTTTTGGTTCCTCAAACCCCCAAAATGTCAGGTGGTGCAACCGTCCTGACAAGTATCCACAGTAATTAAACTCTAAAAATTGAATGTCAATTATTGTTAATTGAAATAAAAAATACAGTGGCATTATTTTATGCTTGAACCTTTTTAAATAAAACATTCTTTGCAAATAAAAAGAATTTTAAAGCTGCTGAGAAATGTAAAAAACTTTTGTCCTGTAATTTTCACCTTGTCAAATGTCAGGGTGGTGCAACCGTAACATTAGACTTTTATTTTAAAGTGAAGAGAATAAAACAGGAAACAGGAAACTGCATCAGCCAGAGGAGCCCAAATGACATTTGTGACCAAGTGGAAAAGTTTGTAGATTTCTCTGAAATACTGATAAAAAAGGTTTTTTCACTTCATTGGTGACTGGAACAATTTCCATGTCAGGTGGAACAACCAATGTAATAATGTGAAATGTTATTTTAACATCAAATTATTTATCTTATTCACAAATAAAAGAAATGAAACACACGAAATGAAAATGTATGAGTCACTACAGAGTGAACTCTCTATGAACGGTTATTAAAGTGTGTCTTTTTTATTGTCCTTGTATATTTATATAAAAGTATATAAACCAACGTGGTGGACTGTAAAAACCCACGAGTTTAATTTTTATGATTTTTTAATACTTGGATTTTAGAAACTTTACAACCAGTTGATGACTTTAGACAAAGAAAACATAATTCTTCACTCAGAAATATGTTTTTTATCCATTTTCAAAGAACGTATCAAAAATACGTTTTTAGACCCTCTTTTTGTCATTGACCCACATACATACTGTATACATTGCGCTAGACTTTTATATGCTTGAAAATGTTCAATTTAAAGAACGTTAAAAAAACAGCTGCAGGCTGAGAGAGAAAACAGGAATAAGTGAGCACAAAGAATCACGTGATGACAGCAGAGTTTGTATCCAAAACAGAAACAGACATCTGACTGACTCAGAGACATGAAAGCTTCAGCTCCTCAAACGCTCTCCAATCAATACCCTCAGTCCACTTTGTTTCGTTACTGAAGCTCAGGTGTGGAAATACCTTTTTCCAGCTGCAGACATTCTTCTAAACTCACCAACATCCATTAACATGAAAACAGGAGAGAGGAATTACAGCTCTAATCCATCTCTCCACAAATAAAGACGAGCAGCCTGAGTCCAGAAATGTCAGACAATTTTTAAAGCACAGAGGATGAGGTAAGGGATTCTTCGTTCATTAAACCTGTCTTTGTTAGTTTGATTTCATCCAGGACAACCACAACGAGATATCAGTCCAAGGCTGTTTTCAGACCTGGCTTATTTGGAGCACTTGTTCTGACCCTAAAGTCCGGTTGGTCTGGACATCTGTGAACACAGCTGTCACACTCTGATGTGGGACAAAACAAGCAAGTCAAGATTGCCAAAATAGGGTGGTCTCTGCTTGCTCAGATTTGAGCGCAGTAGCGCTTCCTTTGTAGTGAGAGCACAATCACCTCAGAAACCAGCACAACTGACTCATACCTGTGGTAAACACTGTATTTGACAGGAGCAGTGATCCACCTGTTTGCCAACTGTTCCGTCAAAACAATAGAAGAAGGAAGAGTAGAAGATATGGATAATAATCAGATAATCTTCACTGCCTATGTTGGTCTGTGGCTCAGTGAGGTGGCACGTCTTTGTCTGAACAGGTGTTGTGTTGTCCTGACTACAAAGGATAATAAGCATTTACAACCAGGTAAACTCTCCCTTGAGAGTTACAGTTGTATTAAAGTCAGAATTTAGTATCTTTAATGTGTCTTTTCAAAACACTTCACAAAGGCAGAATGAAAACTATGAAAGTAAAAACAAAAGGCAAGCAAAACAGCTTCAAAGAGAAACAAATTTCTAGCACTGTATATATTCTTAAATAGTACGTTTCTACCAAAACAAAAATGAAATGGGTATTACTGTAATTAGTCATACTTTTTAACCTAATAGGATGTTCCTCATGAACTGAAAATACACACAATGTTGCCTCACAAATGAAATGGATAGGAGACATGCAGAGGAACTCTACTCCGTATCTAGAAATTATGTCACAAACTCATCATATCATAGCAAAGTTTTCTTCAAAATAAATGCCCTTAAGGCAACACAGGTGTATCAGCACATTATTTTCTAGAAGCAGTACTCTTGAAAGAATTCATGTATTGATGATATATTGCTGTACATAAAAAATAAAGGGAACACTCAAACAACACATCTTAGATCTCAATTAATAAAATATTTCAGTAGAGTGCGTTGAGAACCAAATAACATGAAAATGATCAATGAAAATCAAAATTATAATTCCATGGAGCTCTGCATTCAGAACCATATTCAAAATGAAAGTGGAAAATCACATTGCAGGCTGATCCAACATCAGCAAAAGTTCCTCGAGGCAAGTCAACATGAGGCTCAGTAGTGCGTGTTGCCTCTCTGTGCCTGTATGACCTCCCCTACGATGCCAGGGCATGTTTCTGATGAGGCAGCAGATGTTCTGCTCCTCAGACTTGGATTAAAGCATTAGTGGACTCCTGGGCAGTCTGTGGTGCAACATGGCGTTGGAGGATGGAACGTGAAATGATGTCCCAGATGTGCTCAAATGGATTCAGGTCTGGGGAATGGCCAGACCAGTCCACAGCATCAGTACCCTCATCATGGAGGAACTGTTGACACACTTCAGCAACATGAGGCCTGGCATTGTCATGCATTGTGGAACCCAGGGCCCACTGCACCAGCATATGGTCTCACAATGGGTCTGAGGATCTCATTGCGGTACCTAATGGCAGTCAGGGTACCTTTGGCTAGCACATGGGGGGCTGAAAGGCCAACCAAAGAAATGTCTTCCCACACCATTACTGACCCATCACCTGATCAATCATGCTGGAGGATGTTGCAGGCAGCAAAATATTCTCCACGGTATCTCCAGCCTTTTTCACATCTGTCACATGCGCTCAATGTGAACCTGCTCTCATCTGTGAAGAGCACAGGACGCTAGTGGCCAATCTGCCAGTATTGGTGTTCTCTGAACAGTGTTTGGCTGTAAGAACAGGCCCCACGTGTGGATGTGGGGCCCTCATACCACCTTCATGCAGGCTTTAATTGCCTCTTATTTCCACCTGTTGCCTGTTTCATTTGCACGACAACAGGTGAAAGTGATTCACAACCAGTGTTCTTAACTAGACAGGTTGATTTCACACGAGTGTCATATACTTGGAGTTACATCATGTTAAGTGTTCCCTTTTATTTTTTTGAGTAGTGTATATTAATCAATCAATCAATCTTTATTTATTTATTTATTAGATGTCAAATCATCTCACAATACTTTCCAAAACATTAAGAGGTTTGGACCTGCTGATGTTGATAAATTTTCTTTTCTATCAACAGAGACCCAACATCAAGACAAGATAAGAATCTTATCTCATCTTAAGGGAACAACTTCCCTTTAACGGGCAGAATCCTCAGACAGAACCAGACTCATATTAGACAGACATCTGCCTTGACTGTGTTGGGGTTAAAGAGAGGGAGAGAGAGAGAATAGAGGTAGAGAGAGAGAAAGAACATACACAAACAAGAGAGACAGCAAAGAATACAGACAGAGATTGGTGCAGAGGCAGGGAGACAGACACGAAGAGACAGACAGAGAGGGACACAGACACAAAGAGACACTGACAAAGATGGTCAAATGAATTGGAGAACTGTAAAAGCCATTACAGCTGGAGTGATGTATATACACTGGTACATTAACCAGATGAAAACTGTAACACAAACTGACTACATACCCTGCTGATGCTCCATAGTTGTTGTTCTTGTCCATGGAAAGTGTTTGAGAGCCTGAATAGTTGTTACCCACCTCCTGGGTAATATTTTCGACCATTGAGAGAAATATACACATATGGAATTTGTTTGGAAAGAGACTTTTGCCATGTGAACACAAACAAACCAAATGACAACTGCAACATTTGTATCATTTCTGCCTCTGAATTGGAACAAGGCAAATGAGTCACAGGTATGAATACACCACATCCATCCTTCTCACTCTTAATGTCCCGTCTTCATTTTGGGCACAATCCTTAACGTGTCAAATGACATTTTTAAGTATCAGGGATTGACTTGAGTTGACTTGTTTATACTTCAGCTCTATTTGCAGTTTTCAAAGTTAGTCCAACTACCACTCTGCTGGCTGAACTTTGCAGCTCTGTCAGAAACAGCTCTTAGCTCTGGATCAGGTTGACAAAGCATACTAATGTTACATATTCTCATTCAAAGTTGAAGACAGCTCCTTAGGACATTTGCATTCTGAAATTCTTCACCAAATTGGAGCTCGACCCACGTGGGACCAGATCTCATTTTAATTCAGCTCAGAATTCTCTGAATCATCCTCATTTCAGTAATCTGTGTCTGTTTCTAGCCTTAAAAACCAGCACAGCTCTGTGTGCAGGTCAGCCTCTCACCACAGCTCAGGCCTCAGTTTGAACATGCAAATACAGAATTTTAATGAGGCTGTGGGAGGGACAGGTCATTTTAACTATATACATACAGGCCAACATGGTGCCAGAGAATTAGCACAGGCCCAACCTTTACATTTTCATTTGATGATTCAGGGGGCAATCAAATCTGAAGATGTTTTTTCAGAGAAAAGACAATTTGAATGATGAATTGTTTTTTCACCACAATGAGGAGGAAGAGAAGGATATTTGTGAGGAGGAGAAGTTCTCCTACCCTCTTCCACAGAGCTCGTGCTAGTTCCGGGGCTGTGCCTGACTTAGGCCTGGTTCTTGTGTTTCCCCAGACAAAGCACCAGGTCCAGGTGCTAAAACCTTTGCTTTGCAAGCACCAGCTCTTTGCTGGGCCAGAGCAAAGCACCAACTTCATCAGGTGCTAGGGGCGGGGTTACTGTGACCAACGACCAGCTGCAGAAAAACAGCCATTTTTAAAAAGAAAAACTGTCAACTGTCTATTGTTTTTTTTGAGTTTCTTCTTTCAAAACTTAAAATGTTGGCAATGCATTAATTCTCTTATGGATCAGTTTATATACCTTTCTCTTTATGTAATAATAAAAGCTTTATGTCAGTTATCTTTTTTACATCATGGGATCCTTTCTGCCACATGATTGTGTGTTCACAATTCTCCTCTGCTCTCAGTATTTTGCACACACACACACTCAAGGACAAAGTGTGTATCAGAAAGTCAGGAATATACAGTCACAATCACCTGGACAAACACAAAAAAACACTGCCTCTTTGACCTCTTATGAAGCATCTTGAAGTTAATAATGTTCAAAAATTCGTTATAAAAAATGAGGTGGAAAAAAAGGTGTTTCAGCTGCACTTATCCTGATGTGGACTTTAGCCAAATATAAAAACATGACATTTTCTGAAAATAGAGACTCTCTTCTTTCAAATGAGGTGCCACAAATTAATTTTGATCTGGTTCTTCAGTTTTCAGCTTTAAAATTATAGCATGGTATATAGGCCAGAATTGGGTGGAGTGTAAGGGGTTAGACCAATAGAATCTGTGCTTCCATCTGATTGTAAGTCCCTTTTTCCTTTATGGAGTTAATTATAAGTTTATCATGATCATGTTTTCAGTACATTCAACATATAGGTCCATTACAAACTGAATTTAATGGACTTTAAAGCATCCAAACAGGCTCTTTCTCTCTGTTGCAATGACTTCATATTAAAAGAGATCAAATAAGGAGATAATGTGTTAATTTGAGTCATCATGAACATAATATTGTAACTGGAAAAGGGAAATCAGTGGGTGGAGATCAGTGTCTCCTGATCTGACAGGTGAAGGTCTGATAAGAGCTGAGAGCTAAATGGGCTGCTATGCGGGCGAGAGGTCATCCTGTAGAAAGTTGATACTGACAGCTCTTTCCTCCTGTTCCTCTGATGCATCTCTCCTGCTGTGTTCTCAGGTGTGGTCACAGCGGTGGTCTTCATCGCCGTGTGTGCTCTGGCTGTGATAAGCCGCCTCCTCTACCAGCATCGGCGTGCCCAGAGGAGCAGCAGCAGTGGTGGAATCAAAGAGGAGAGCAGACACACCATGTACACAGACTACAGGACAGAGCTGCACCTCCACAGCACAGTCAGAGAGAACATGAAGGAGTACTACATCTGAGGGCTCACTGCGCGTAGCCTGAGGACCTGCAGGGACACAAACTGAGCTCTCTCTAACACAGGATGCACAAGGGGACCCTGCAGGATCTCTAACCACACTAACATGTCTCCGCCCTGCAGAAGGAGTAAGCGTCTGAATCTGCCGATGCTGAACCTGCAGCTGTTAGTGTTCGTGATGTTGGTGGGACTGTCCAACTGGAGCTGCTGTGGTTCCTGTTCTTGCAAACGTGTATCAGCCACAGAGGGGAAGACGAGCAGCAAAGACAGACAAATGATGACCGCTGCTGCTGTCCATCCTGAAGATGTTTGAGTCGAACGCTCTGATGCTGGATCTTTCCACTTCCAGCCAGACTCTACTCAATTGAGCTCACCTGTGGGAAAATGTAGGCCAGGCCTGTAAGATATGCGCTGCTGTCTTTGTTTTTCTCAGTGGTGGTGTATGTTGTAGAAGAAGAAACGGGGATGATACTGCCTATACTGTTTGAGTGCCTAATTTGCATACAAGTTTTCATTTCTGAAGTCATTCATGTGCAGAAAAGCAGAAACATCAGCATAGAGAGGGGCATCATGTGTTTTTGTTCTGTAAACCTCACTACACAGAGAAAAAAAGAGTCTGACTTCATCCTAATCATGCAAAACATCTGAAGGTGGACCGTTGGGTGTTGGTCACTGGGTTATTTCTCCTTATCTGCACAGGCTTTGGGAACTCGGACCAGATCAAATGAAGATAGTCATGATATTTAAAGAGCTGAGTGACTCAAAGTTTGTCCGTTGAATCATTCTGACGTCTAATTTCTCTGGAAGGATCTAAGTTGTTAGAAGAGTGGATCTAAAGTGACAGCTTTAGAGACTGTTTAACCTGA
The DNA here is from genome assembly GCA_008086565.1 of Thalassoma bifasciatum. NCBI lineage: Eukaryota > Metazoa > Chordata > Actinopteri > Labriformes > Labridae > Thalassoma > Thalassoma bifasciatum. The sequence goes on along the minus strand of RPOG01001437.1, from coordinate 128,330 downwards.
ACCTGCTGAGTCTAATTCTGTCTGTGTTTGAGCTGTGCAGATCACTCTGCCCTAAAATTAAGATTTAAAGATGAACAGCAAAGGTACACTGATGGAGAAACAAAGCAAGCATCTGCAAATCATCCAGCAGCTCAGAGCACAGCCCCTCAGATCTGCTCATGTCTGCTGGTTCAGGTTGAGGGTCTCTGATTTATTCTGAAGCTTCTTTACTCAATTTATGTTTTTTGGCTCAGTGGGTCTGTAAATGTCGAACTGCTCCATCTCTTTGTTTTTTAAATCAGTGGCCCGCCACGCTGTTAAAAACATCCAAGCATGGTTACAACTGGCAAACTTTGGGTCTGCTTTACACATGACTCAAAGTGTATGCTGTGAGTCTGGGTATCTGAGCTTGTAGATTTATTTTTTAAGTCTTTTCCCAAACAGAACTGTGCACCTTTAAAATCACCACCTGTTAAGTTAAATATCTATCTGATGTCTGAAGGAACCAAGAATCATTTAGAACTCATCGTAAATCCCCAGAGCTAGGTATGTGTGCGATTGTTGATTCAGAGAGGATCAGTTATAAGAGAAGAGGTTGTTAGTGCTTCAACATGTATATGAGACAGTCCAAACAGAAGTGTAACTAATATTTAACTCAAACTGCAAATAGAAACATGAACAGAATATAGGATATAGGATAAAGAGTCACAGCATGTATTAAAAACTGAGTTAAGTTTGATCTTATATGATTTGATTTGTCAAAGGAAATCTCGTAAACTAAGAGATGGAGCCACAGTTAAACACAGGAGGCATGAACGTCTGCAGCTCTTTCCTTGAGCTGAGGGTGAAATCTGTCAGTAAACATACTTAAACTCTTCCTAAGACAGATAAAGCTTCATGCTCTCATACTAACTTCATATTTTCCTGAAGCTTTGGAGGGGATGATGATAGGTCCTTTTATTTTAAACGCAGCGTCAAACAGAGACTGAGAGTTAAGATAGTTCCTCCTCATACTGGATCAATACCTGATTGTGTTCATGTGTTGTGGAGCTGCTCAGATGCTTTCTGTGACCCAGATGCTTTCTGAGTTACAGTTTGTATTATTTGGATTACAGGGACACATCTTGCCTATGCTTCTTTCCTCATTCAGCGCTGGAGCCAACAGGCAGGGTACAGCCAGCCAATCACAGGGCTTACAGGGAAACACAAGGTTTTTATATATTAATCTGAACATTTTATAAACAGCTTACAGAAGATGATTTCTTACAAGTATGTGAGAAAAGTTTGAAGACATGCCATCTTCAGCTGTGACAGGAGAGGGAGTATTTCTCAGACTCTGAACACAACAATTACGAGCAGTGGAGTTATGTTAGCTTTGTCTAAAGATCTGTGACCCATTCAGATCACCCAAATCATTACCATTTAGCCTGAGCTGTGGAGAGGCAGATTAGCCGCCTGGAAAAACCTGAGGATAAATATGCTAAAGAAACTAACCTCAGATTTAGCTTCTCTTTGGGCTTTGTTTTTTTTTTTTTTTCCAGTCCCATCAGGTGTCCATTTGTCCTCTTTGCATCATTAGGGTCTGTAAAAGATTCACATGAAGTGGTACCATGCTGGAGATGTCTGAGTGATGGACAAAAACACACATCCTGCAGCCTCTCTGCTTTACTCAACACAGATCACATGACAGGAAGTGACTCTGCAAAGCTTATTGGTCAAGAGATTGGGTCTGGATCCTGGATCCAGTCTGTGCATGTCATGTGGGTGTGTTAGGACCTGGTCTACCTCTCAGATCATCCTGGTTCCTCTGTGGAGGCTGGCATCATGTGTTCTTCTTCTTCATGATTTGTATAGCTGCAGTTTTATTAAGGATCTATTGTATAGATGTATAATTTAATAATAAAATGAATATATTGTTTACTGTTGTCTGACTCTGGTCTGACTGTCGGCATGTTTCACACAGCTAGTCCACAGGCCTGGAGAATATCTGCAGACAGATAGACAGACAGACAGAGGATTCACTGCAAACAGCAGTCAGGCTGCAGACGTACTGCACCCAGGCCATGTCCACATGTAGCCAGGTATCTGTGAAACCACATGTATTTTTATATGTTCAGGCCTGTCATCTACACGAAACTGCAATTTTACATTTTATATTCTTTTTGTTTTACAAAAACAAAAAGATTTTATAAGGATTTTTTCCGGATTTCAAGATCCCGAGATAACAATCTTGAGATCTCAAGAAAGTTTCATGGGATCTTGCAAAACTTTCTTGCAAGAAGTTGACTCGGGAGTTATTGGTCAGTGTATTTCTTCCGGGTTAATTCCACTCAAACAGGAGATCTCGAGGGAAAGGCACATTGGATTTTATTTTGAGATTGGCCTCAATTATGGAGATATTACATCAGTTGGCTTGCACTGGGCATGATTTTCATTGAAAAACATGAGTCATGAAGGACAATTTAAAACAATTTCTGTGCTCACAGGACTTGCCAAATGAGGACATCGTGGATGCAAAGAGACAAGGTGGGTAGTAAAGTAATAGAACCCATGTATTACAAGTTAAAGGAACAACATAGGGCATGGAATATTGACCAACTAAAATAAACAGCTGCCCTTGATATTATGCATTACATGTCGACCAGTGTCTTTTAAAAACCCTTAATCAAGATCAACGCACTCCTCCAGTAGCTTGTACGCGCAATTACAAGCAGGGTTCAACCAAATAAAAATTACAGCCAGTTAACGAATAGAACCAAAATAATATTTCAGATCAGGATAGAGTTCGATATGTGTTTTGTGCAAGGAAATCCAGCTTCTGGTGTTTTTGTGTTTTCGTTTGTAAATGTGCATGATGGCTTGTTTAATCTTCGTGGTCAAAGTAAGTATTCCGTGTACAGTTGTGCCAAAAAGTTTACACCCCCAAGCAGAATTTCTGATTTTTTGGCCTTTTCTCAGAAAATATGAATGATTACACAAAATCATTTCTATTACTTATGGTTAGTGGTTGGGTGAAGACATTTATTGAAAAAAAAGTAGTTTACTCTTTGTCTATAGCTAATAGCCAGACTCCAGAACTTGTGCAGCCTGATGGGGAGGAGGAAGCTGTGCAAACTGCACAGGGAAGATGCATATCTGTAAGCAACTCTGTATAAAAACATCTGAACAAGTGTGATTTTACATTACAGTGAAGATAGTCTGTTACAAGTTCACAGCCTTATGGATACTCAACAGTTCATAAAAAATCTGGATCACAGGGAATGGACAGACAAAATACACATTCATTTTTGCACAGTTGAACATTTTCACCCCTTCCTAGGGAAAGGAAGTCTCTTGTCTCGTAGAGTTCAGGTAAGGTGAACATCACGTTTGGCCGACTGCTGGGGATGTTCCGGTTTTTCGATGGCCTGGTTGTGCGTGCATTCCACACCTGTGCAGTGTCATCCAACTCATCCTGTTAAAAGTGTTTAAATACATCAGAGAGAACTGTGCATTTCTAGTACACTTTATGTATCAGTTTAAGTGCAGAATTACATTGACATTCACTCTCCCATCCTGTCTTTCTTTCCCTCCACCCCCTTTCTTTCTCTGCCCTTTCCCACCTTTCCTTCTCTATCCTTCCTCTCTCTGCCTTGCTCCTTATTTCTCTTTCTCCCCTCCTTAGCGCCGCCCCCCCCCCCNATGGCCTCAGTTTATCATATGAGTCCAGGTTCCAGATGAAGTTCGGCCCTCTTGAAAAGCAGTTCCATCGTCTGAGACATCTTGCTTGCCTTAAGAACACCCCTCTGGGATCCATCTCCTTCAGCACCAAGCGCACATTTTCTTTCTTAACATGTAGTCCATTTTCCTTGCATTTCGCATATCCACCTGTATCCGTGAAGCTGCCCAGAATATCGCAGTTGGTTGCGAATGAATTGAACCAGTACAGCCAGGTCAGAGTAAGCTCTGTGATAGGATAACCCCCCATGCTTTAAGGAGTCTTTTCATGTCTCTTACTTACATGAAAAGTGTGCCTACAGGTCAAACTCAAAATAAGGTTTGATTAACTTCTCCCTCATGTGTGTGCATTCCATTGTTTGGGTTAGGGCACAGGTACGAAAGGACACATGGTCTTGCAATGCATTGTGGGCCACAGTTGCCATCCTTAGGGGCAAAATGACACAGACAGACAGAAAGACACACACACACACACACACACACACCTTGAAAATGGATCGTATGAAGGAGAAAAGAAATGGATCGTACTGAGAAAAGCTGAATAAAATGAATGACTGGTAAAAATTAGTAAACTTGGTGGAATCGTATGGTGATCTCAGTTTTCCCCTCAGGAATTAAGTTTCCTTATTTCCCCCCCTTCAAAGTTTTGGGGCAGCTCCTTCTCCCACACCAGTCACTCCTGCACCTCCACACCTGGTCCCAATCACTCTCATCAGCTCTGCACTCAAGCCTACTGAGAGAGGAGTCTGGTGCCAGATTATTTCCACTTTAACTGTGGTATATCGACCTACTCTCCAGTGCTAATTATTAGCAAATATAGTTACCTGTTGAGATTTGTTTTTTACTAACTGCTGCTCTCTTTCCATGTCTGCCAGTGCCTCCACTAGATCTCCTGCACTTCAGCCCAACCTCTGCCATGCTGCCACACTCTCTGGATCACTCTCCCTCACCCTTCACATTCTGGTTCAAAACCACGACAAATTGCATACCGGGGGGGAGAACCCAATACCACAGTCCACAGCTTCACAAACAGGAACAGGTTCAGGCGTTGCCAGATCACACACTCCCAGACATTACCATCAGACTCGGCATATTGAAGATGATCTCGCAAATGATGGCCGTAAACAGCCCACACCAGGTCCAAAGCCCTCAAGGACAGTGATGGGTCATGGCGAGATCCCCGACAGCTTCTTGATGGTTACTTTTGTGTCTTCTTCTGGAGAGACCTCTTGATCACAGAATTCATTGAAGTTCACTTTTGCTTGACCATGACCATCCCTAATATCAGCATAGGTAATGCTGAAAAGTTAACGGGATTTAATAACAGTTGCAATCAACATCAACAGTTTGTTTTAGTTATATGATGATAATAATTTAGTTCTGGAAAACTAATTGCTGTGAATGCAGCAAGGCATTCACAGTATATGTTCTTCTATTTTCAAAAAGTTTATTCTTCTTCTTCCGTTTTCCGCCCACTTTTTTGGATCGCTTCTTCTCCCACAAATTTCAACCGATTTTCACCGTTCAAACTTCAAAACGACCGGCTCATTCAGGACTGGTGCGCTATGACTTTTCAGACCGGTTTCACGTATACTTTCAGAGATATTTCACTTTTTTCACAATTTTTCTTCCATCTGGAAAGCATGGGAGACCTTCAGATTCTGAAGATTTCAGGGAATTACTTCAGCCTCATTCAGACCCTTCTCATTCAGTCATACTTTCAGCCAGAAACTTCATTCTACCTGCAAAATGTTCAGCCATCGTTTTGCTTTCTTCAGTATATTTCAGCTTATTTCTATCATTTATAGTTTCTTCATAAAACTCCTTCAAAGGTCATTAAGTTTTTCAGCCCTTGCAGCAGTTTAACATTGGTGTGTATGTGGTGGAATGTTCAAACTGTAGAGTGAGGATTTGAATTTTAGAGTGTGGACCAGGAGAGAAATCACCTGGAAACTTTTTGGATAAACAGGCCTAGAGGCCACAAATTTCACTCCACATACTCAAATTTGGGCTCAAAACGTAGGTAATCTTGTTCTGCCTCTGATTAAGGACACTTGACACCAAAACGACAAAGGACAAAGCCTGCAGGTGGCTAACTGTCACAGAAAGTCATCATCTGTCCCCATCTGCTCTAATGTTAATTTTTAAGGGACTTTCCGAGAGATAAAGAAAAAGTAACACTTTTTTTAACTCACATTTCTGGTAAAACCTGTGGCTCAACAGACATGAAATTTACTTCAATAGATACGTCTTGGCCTTGTGAATCTAATGGTGGTTTTGGTTTTCTGCTAGCCCTTAAGGATTTTGCGCAGCTAGAGGAGATTCGCACCCTTGTCCCTGGCTCAAATCCAGATCCTCACCAACTGTCTGTCAGTTAAATCAAACAGCTGCAGCTTCAAACAGCCTAACGAGCAGGTTACCATGGAGACCTGTGATCTAACACACCTGTTTATACCTACAGATCAAAACACTGATGAAGAAAGATACTCAAGTGATTGTTTCTCTGCACCACTGACCAACACACAGCACACCAGCACACCAAACATATACCCACGCACAAACACACACACACACACACACACACACACACACACACACACACACACACACACACACACACACACACACACACACACACACAACACACGTCAGCACATTAACCATATACACACACAAGCACACACACAAGCACACACACTCACACACAACACACACAAGCATATTAACCATGTACACACAAAAACACACACACACACACAAGGACACACACATACACAATCACAACAGCACACACACTCACTTCACTGTCTCAAACATCTGATAATTCTGATAGTTCCTACACAACTTTCAGGGATAAAATATTCTTTCATTGTAATTAATTGATTTCCTTTAATTCAGATGATTCTTTAATTCATCCATCTATATTTTCATTTTGGACATTATTTCATTCCGTTCATCCTTTCATCCAAGATTTCATGTTCATGTTCAAGAGTTCTTCTTCAACATTTTGCATTCAGCAGTTCAGCGCAAGCTTTTTCAAGATTCATTCAACCATTTTCAAATAAATTCAGTCATTCAGCATATTCAGGATTCTGCATTAGCAGTTCAGCGCGGGCTGCTTCAGCTTCTGCATTCACAGCGCAATTTCTTCAGAAATTGCTTTTCTAGTTCATTCTATTCCTGTCTTTTGTGTATTCCAGGCAGAAGGATAAGAGGGCAGAGTGATGTTGCTGTGGCCCTGTGGGCGATACAGGAGGGGGACAAGTGACACCTCAGCCGGATGGGAGAGCGCAGAGGGTGGAGGATCGCCGGGAGCAGCACTTCCAGCTGATGTTTGAGGAGGTCCATGTGGCGGGGAGGCACGAGACTATGCTCACCGAAAAGCACGTGGAGCAGACGACAGCTGTCAACTAGGCATTCCTTGCAACACTGAACCACATGGCGGATGCAATGTTTGTGCCCAGCTACTCAGGGTCCCCATCCGACTAGGAGACAGGGCTATGAACACAGACATAAGAGGGTTACCTCTCTTGTTGCACATTTTTTACTGTTTAGTCACACTTTTTTATTTTGTAAATAAAGTCTTTTTTTCAATTGCCACATGCTTCTCCTACCTTTTCTTTGCTATTTTCATTTTTCATTAATGGTTTAGGACATAATGGCCTGTAAATATTCCAGGACAGTAGCATAACTCAGAAATTAGTAATTTACCGTAAGTATTATCGTTATAACCCAGTAACTAACTGCTCATAAAAAATTAATCTACTCAGAGCGAGCATATGAAACATTCAAGTTCAACCTTAACACTTGATGAAAGATTACAGAATGAAGAGCTATATTGTGTAATTAAGTTCAGTTTGAGGTGCAATAAGTATGTAAAATTATTTGCCCTGGAAGAGTTCCTGCTGCATTTGGGATCTTACTCATTAAATTTCTATTTTAACCTTAACATCTGATATATAAATAAGTTATATAGTGTATAAATAATTTGAGTTAGGGGGTACAATGAATACTTAAGTGCAAAATTATTTTCCCGAGAAGAGTCCCTAAAATAATACCTGTCTTATTTAAAATCTTACTTAATTCTTATCTATGATGAATTCGTTTTTTTATATCATCATAAAGGAAAAAAGACACAAAGCAAAATGTAGACATGATTTTACTTTTGCTATTCACAAAGTAACAGTGTTTATTACAGCATACTACACAGGTGGGCCTTTGGCAAAAAAAAGTATTTGTTGAGATACAGCATAAGACCCTTGTGTAAATCTCTGCTCTCCTCCTCTGCCCCCTGTGACACTGCAACCTCAGGCTCAGTTGCAGCCGTAGTTCCCCATTCACTCTGATTGTCTTCTCCATGGCTTTAACAAGGATTGTGCAGAGCACAGCAAGTCACCACCATTGATATTACCAGTTGAAATTCACTTTCATGTCTTTTCAGAATACACCACCACCAAACCATCTGTTCTGCTGTCAGCATCCATTGTCAGTTCTGTAAGGGATATGCAGAGTCTCCCAGTATGTAATAGGCAGCATTCACCCCACCAACATTCCTGGTGCACGCTGGATAAAGACCTCCATGCTCAACTAACTCCCTCAATATGGAAAGTCTCAGGACTCAAGCATCATGCATACTCCCAGGCAGTCCCGCATTTACACTCCAAAACAGACCTTTTCCATCCACAACTCCTTGAAGGATGATGGAATGCCAGCCTTTTCTGTTGAAGAAGACACAGTGGTTCTCCTGTGGGGCTATAATAGGTGTGTGTGAGCCATAAATGACACCACCAAATTGTAGGCTGCCATGTCTTTGAGCTTGTCCTGGTCTGAAAAACAAATCTGTTCAGGAACCAACAACATGCACGCAGCCTCGCAAAAGTCCTGCACACACCAGCACACAGTTGTTTTGCTGATACCAAAAATATGGCCTATACTTCTGTACTCACTGTTGGTTGCCAGCTTCCACAGGGCGATGGCAATCCTTTTCTTCAGGGGAACACACATTCTGTGGCTGGGTGGAAAGGGGCCGTCCAAATGCGATGAATGCCACTCTGTTGCATGAACTCGCTAGACAACTTGCTGGTGAAGGGCGGACCATTATCAGTGACCAACTTATCAGGCAAACTGTGGACTGCAAAAACTTGCCTGTTGTCAAGTTTGTCAATGGTTGTGGGAGCTGTGATGTTGCTCATGATGTGGGCCTCTATCCACTTGGAGTATGCATCTGAAGAAACATCTGACCCATAAAAGGACCAGCAAAGTCCAAATGTAGCCTAGACCAGGGGCATTCTGGCCACTCTATGGGTGCAAAGGAGCTGGTTAAGCCATGTTCTGATTGGTCCTACACTGTGCGCATGCTTTTACCTTGTTCTCCAGATCCTGAACCAGTCGTGGCCACCCAATATAGGACTTCACCAGGCTTTACAGAGACACTTTAGAGACACCCCTGGATGAGTCTCATGAAATTCTTCCACAATCTGTGCCTGGCCTGGGGGAGGCACAACGACCCTTACACCCCAAATGATGCAGCCATCTTGCAGACTCAGTTCTGTTTTGCATTTAGCATAAGGCTCCAATTCCTCTCCTTCCACCACACTGGGCCAGCCCTGTAGAAGGAATGTTTTGACTTGGGACAGGACTGGGTCCCTCTCTGTCCACTGCTTTATTGCAGATGTTTTTACAGGTGTCTCTGCCAGCATCTCCAATGAGAAAACACTCTCAATGACACAGCAGGTGTCTCAGGTAATGGCAGCGCTGTACCCTGGCTGAGGCTAGTGGTTGGATGCATCTGGTCTCACTGAACAGACTCATCAGTGGCTTATGGTCTGTATAGATTTTAAATGCACGGCCATAGAGGTACTGATGAAAACGCTTGACAGCAAAAACAATGGCTAGCATCTCTTTGTCCAGCTGGAGTATCCCTTCTCTGCTGCTGTCAGAGCATGTGAAGCAAAACCAACCAGCTTCTCCAACCCATCCTCTGTAACATGTGAAAGTACAGCCCAGACGCCATATGGTGAAGCGTCACATGAAAGTGTTATCTCTTTGTCTGTGTCATAGTGAACTAGAAGAGTTGCTGAGTGGAGGAGCTCCTTCACTCCCTTAAAAGCTGCTTTCTCCTCCTCACACCACTGCCGCTTAGCATTGTTGTGCAGCAGCTTGTACAGTGGCGCCAAAACCTTTGAGAGGTCGCGCAGAAGTTTGCCATAACAATTCACCATGCCCAAAAATGACCGAAGTTCAGTGACACACTTGGAACTTTGGGCCTTGTTAATAGCTCTCACTTTCTCTTCCACTGGGCAGAGTCCTTCTGCTGTAATCTTGTGTCCCAGGTAGGTCACACTTAGTGCCAGGAACATACATTTGCTGCGCTTTACTCACAGCCCTGCATCTGAGAATCTCTTCAGCACACGTTCCAAGTTAGCTAGATGCTCTGCCTCCATGGCTCCTGTAATTAAAAATATCATCCAGGTAAACTGCTACATGTGGAATCCCCTGGAGAGTGTCCATTGTTCCCTGGAAGATGGCAGGGCTGGATGCCACTCCAAACACCAAGCGATTATGCTTGAATAGTCCCTTGTATGGCTGCACAATGTATTGCAAATTTATCATCATCGCGATATCAACATGCATGATAGCCATACCGCAAATGTCTGCTCAAACAGCGATAAATTACATTCCATGTGCCAAGGATCCGCCCTCTGCATGATTATGTATTTGGCCAATCAGGTGAAGCCTTACCTATGTCCCTGCCCCTCCCTGCCAGCACACTCACAACTGAGACAGAGATGGAGCTGACAGAGTGAAAAGAGAGAGCAGGGATGATGTGGATGACGAAGAAGAGCCCTAGTCAGTTCCCACAAGTCTGGCGCTAATAACGTGGAATAAACAATAGCTCAATATAACTCACAGCGAGTTTTTACAAGATTATGTGCAGTTTATACCAGCTAAAGAGGCATCAGCCTGGAGCAGCTCTTTTGTCTGACATACAGCTGTCTGAACGTGACAAACTTTATGTAAGTTACCTTTGATCCAAACTACAGTGAAGCAGCATGTTATCGCCCACTTCAGCGTGTTTACCTGCTTCAACACAAAGTCTGTATCAGAGTATGAGAAAACACCATCCGTCAGTCATCCTCTCTCTCACTAGCTGACGCTTGCTAAAGCTAATGGTAATGCTAATGTTTTCTAAACTAAACTTTAGCCCTGTCACCAAGTGCTGTTTTTACCAGGTGTTCAGTTTAACTATGAGGGGATAAACAGGAGATATGACTTCACTGTTTGTCTTCAGACTGATTTATTCACCCAATCAGCCCTGTTTGTGGATAGATGTAGGTTTCACCAGGAGAGCTCTTCAATTTCACAGGTAAACTCTGCACCATATACTGTAAAATAAAAATGATTTAAATCCTAATGATACTTCTACTTATTAACATAATGATCCCAGTGATATCAGACAGACATAATCAATTCTTAGAGGATGTAGTTAAAAGACAAGCACCAAGAAAAAGATAGCCGTGTTTTGTAATGTGAATCATTTCTGTAAAATCAGTTTTTCAATACAACCAAGACGTTTGAATAGAAAATGATGCTCATCTTTTATTTTCCAGCATCTGTTTCAGCTGCTCACCATCTGGGGTCTTAGCAACAAATCCACAGCAGATATACATTACCATTGTATACTTTAGGATTTGTTGATATATCGCAAACATATCGCATATCCAAATATTCAACACTGTTATCGCATATTGCATGTTTTCCGAATATCATGTAGCCCTAGTCCCTTATGTGTATTGATTACAACATACTCTTTTGAATCCTCATCAAGTAGCAGTTGTTGGTATGCCTGGCTCATGTCAAGCTTTGTGAATAGCTTACCTCTTGCGAGGGTTGCAAACAGGTCACCTATACGTGACAAAGGGTACTCGTCCAGCTTTGAGACCTGGTTCACTGTGAGCTTATAGTCCCCACATACACGTGCAGTTTTGTCCTCTTTCATAACTGGAACAATGGGCGCTGTCCACCTAGAAAACTGGACAGGCTCGATGATGCCCAGCTTCTGCAACCTGTCCAGCTCCTCCTCAACTTTGCCTTTCATGGCATAGGGCACTGACCTAGGCTGAAAAAACAGGGTGTGGCATGCAGGTCAACATGGAGCTTTATGGTCACGCCCTTCAGTGTGCCCAACTCATCCTTGAAGACATCACTGTACTGCTTCAGAATGTCCTCTGTTGTGTGCACATACTTTATATCATGCCAGTTGAGTCAGATTTTGTGAAGCCAGTCGCTGCCCAAAAGACTTGGCCCACTGCCTTTGGGGATTACCAGTCTGGCTCTGGCTTTTTGACCTTCGCCTTAAAGAGCATATTGCAGGTTAAACACAACTTTGACTAAAATCATAGGAAAGATGCCCAAAAACAATGTTCCGAAGGAATTTTTGAAATTAGTGAACCACAGAGTTTGCTGGAGATGTTTTAGTTCGCTATTTTTAACTTCCGCATTAAAAACCAGCATTGGGCTGTTACGTCATCCAGGGGAGAAACTGCTGAAAACTCCTCAGTCTAACGTTAACGTGAACATAGATCAGACTGACACTGCTGTCAATGAAAAGGAGAAAATCTGCATTCCTATACATATGAGGGTCCTCAGGATTAAAATGATGGGACTTTTAGACAAAATGAAGAGCAGGAACAAGGCAGGATTAGGAGGAATTATGGGTAAAGGAGAGCAAGGAGCTGAGGAGTGAGGAGGACCAGAGGAGAAGAGCGCGAGTCCTGGTGAGTGACGGCGTTAGCTACAGACATGGAGCCTGATGCTGTTCACATCAGCGTATAAATAAAAAACTTGTAGAAACACGACTCGAAATCCCCGCTCTCACTCACTATCTCCTATCAAACACATGGATCAGAGCGGAGGCGGAGAACGCTCGTCCCCTGGATGACGTCAAATGACGCGGCGAAGGATGAAGCAGCTTTTTGAACAGGGACACTGAAAATAGCTACTTAATCCTCTAAATTTGTGCCTTTTTGTCACGATTAATTAAAAAAATCAGTGTTTGACTTATTCTTCTACTACTTTCAGACCATATCAAGTGTTTATCCAATTTTTTTTTTTACCTGCAATATGCTCTTTAAATGTCCACAAATATCACTCCTAAGTGAGGAATGTGCTACCTTGTATAGGTTCTGAGTCTGAGCTTTGATTTTCTGAGGGGAGGCAGGTTGGACCCCCATGTTCTCCTGTACATCACCTCACTGATGATGGATGCAGTAGCTCCTGAATCAATCTCAAATGTAATGTCCAGTCCTCTGACATTAACTATGGCATAAAAAGGTTCAGGTGGTTCCTCGTCTGTTTCCACCACAAACATGTTGTAAGAACATTCTGCCTCTTTCATGTCCCCCTCCAGGTGGTGTGTGGATGCCTGAGCCTGATGAGACGTTCCCTCTCCAGGATTCACTTTCCCTTTTGAACTAATGCACTTTTTGGCAAAATGTCCTTTTTTATTGCATGCATGGCAAACAGAGTCTTTAAATTTACAATCATTTGCATAATGTGCTCCGACACATCAGAAACATTCCACCTGCTTTGCTTCTTTTCCAGGCTCTTTCCTGACATTATGCACTGCTACTGACTGCGATCCCATATTTCCTTTCTGGATATCCTTTGCATTATTTGCAGCCGTCTCCATACCTTAAGAAATCTCAAGGGATTTCTTGAAAGTCAATGGTGGGGTTTCCTGAGCAAGCGGCGCTGTATAGAATTGTTATTAATGCCGCACACAAGTCTGTCACAAAGCATATCATCTAACGCTGTCCCAAAATCACAATGCTCCGGCAGCTGCCGTAACTCAGCAACAAAGTTGGCAACACACTGACCTTGCTTCCTAAACTGGCTGTGAAACTTGAATCTTTGGACTATTACTGAAGGTTTTGGATTATGGTGGTTAACCACGAGAGGGACCAGTTCATCCTATGGAATGTCCCTAGTTTCCGCCGTGTAGCCTTCTTATCAGCTTGTAAGTCTTTGCTCCACACCCACTTAGGAGAATAGAGCACTTTTTAGCCTCATCTCTGATCTCATTAGCAGAGAATAAGTCTACCAACCTTTCCTCATACTGGCTCTCATTTATCAAACGTGCATACAACCAAAAAATGTGTGTACGCTCAAATCCACGCACAGATCAGTATTTATCAATCTGATCATGGGCAGAGGGTACGCTCAAATCCCACACCAAGTCTGAGTTTGTGTACGCAAATTTCATGTGGGCGGACAGCGCAGTGCAGCAAAAAAAATTAGTCAGTGACGGAGAATTAACGCATCATATGAGTACAGAGCATTTTTACAGGACAGTCAGAGGTTCAAAGATTAATAATTAGATAGTTTAATTAAACATAGCAATATGAATGTATCTGAAACGTCTGTCGTCTTTTGTCAATATCTGCAAAATACATCACATATGAAAAAGCAGCACGAGCTGTCAGATGATTTCTTCATGTAACAAATGCATGTTTCCTATGACGATTTACTTGAAACATCAGAGAGGCTGTTAACAGTGACTAAGAACACTTCTATGTCCACACTAAAGTCTGTAGAGAATGTCTGGAGGAAGGTGGACCAAACTTTTAGAGTATATATATTTTTTTTAAGAAGCACATTGATCACAGGATTTACGAGACGATTACTGATTCACTCCAAACAATATCATCTTAATACAGTGTATCACAAAAGTGAGTACACCCCTCACATTTCTGCAGATATTTAAGTATATCTTTTCATGGGACAACACTGACAAAATGACACTTTGGCACAATGAAAAGTAGTCTGTGTGCAGCTTATATAACAGTGTACATTTATTTTTCCCTCAAAATAACTCAAAATATAGCCATTAATAGCTAAACCCCCTCTCAAGTTCCTGAAAAACCAAGAAGAAATTCTGGAGAAACTGGAGCAGCTTGGAGTAAGTTGGAAGCCAGGTAAATCAGAAAAGAGATTTGAAAGGAAATATTCTGCCACACAGTCTACCAGGAAAGATGGATGTGTTATCTGTGGTGATGAGAGGCACAAAGAGAAACTGTTCTTCTGCAAACAATTTAAGGCTTTGAAATTGAGTGAAAAGTTGAATGCTGTTAAAAAGCTGGGAGCGTGTGAAAGGTGTTTGTCCTGGATGTCATGAAGAGGATGATGGATGTAAAAGCACCTATCTCTGCAGAAATGGAGACTGCAAAAAGAAGGGCTCTGCAGACCACCATTGTTTCCTCTGCCCCAAAGGACGATCAAAAGGAGGTGAGGCAAATAAAGGTGGAAAAGATGACAAGCAAAGAAACAGGCTCACAGAGGAGCAGGAGAAGTTCATTGCCCAACTCTCCCCAGAAATGGCAGAAAAATGCAAATCCAGGCTGCTGTCGGCTGCAGTTATCTCCGCGCAGACATGGTTATTCTAACTTGGTTCACACCACTTTCCCGTAATGTGTCCCTCCATGTCCTAAATTCCATGGGTTACTATTGGTCAGGTGAGCTGTACCTTGAATAATTAGGGGCATGTTATTTAAATGACGATTGTTTTCAGCTGCCAGATTTATCAACACCTGATTGGGTGTACGCCGAGATTGGAGCTGGTACGCCTTTTTCATAAATCACAGGTGAACTTTGCCATAAGCTCGTTTTTACACCCAAATCTGCACCGATTTCCACGCAAGATTGATAAATGAGGGCCACGCTGTTGAGTCCTCGTTTCCCTCCACAAATTCACCAATAGTCCCGTACGAAGCCAACCGAGCATGAAGCTCCCCATCCATACGTTGCCCCTCTGCCGCTTTAGCTGCTTCTCCCTCCTTGAGCTGCTCTTCCGCAGCCACCAACATGCAGCGGATTGTGTCTCCCTTCCTGGAGCTGTCCCAGACTCGTAACAGCCGCCTAATGAGCTAACTAGCACACTTTTGCCTAGCTCGGCTAAGAAAACAACAAAACAGAGACGACACATCCAAAAACAGGTTTTACCTCGTCCCCAAAAATATGTGGTAGCTTCAGCTTTAAAAGGACCACTCGAACAACAACTGGGCCGTATTTTTCTATTTTACATAAGGACTAAACACGCACTTAGTCTACAGCTCATACCTGTCGGTGGGAGGTTCAAGCATGACTCTGAGTCAACACTGAAAACCATTACTGTGTGGCAATAAATGCCATAGCGACCCCTAGTGGGGGCACAGCTTCTGCTTTACCAGGACCAGCTTACACTATAATAATTATGACTTAGTATCTCATTGTTTTGAGAGAGTGTCTCATGATTGTGACTTCATTTTTTTTTTTTTTTTTACTTTTCTAATTTTCTTTTCAACTGGCAGGAATGGGATTCATACAACTGTGTATAAAACTGAAATCATAAACAAAAATATGATTGCAGAAGAAGCCTCAAGGGTTTGGCACTTATCACATATCGCACTCATACTGCCCATACCGATAATTGTAATTATTGTTATTCACACACATAAAGTAACTTCATACATCAGAGTAAAATGAAAAAGAATACAGCATAAAATGTTGTGATGAAACACATAAACAAAAAACAAGGAACCTTATATTTAGCATGCAGTGTTGTGAATCAATTTAAGCTCTATTTATACATGTTTGTCAGCATCACAGTCATGGCCTGCACCTGTCAGGTAACTAAATATAGTGTTTAATTGATCATCTGGGCAAGTTCTAGTTTCATCTGACAGATGCTTCAAAAGATTCATTGTAACAATTGAACAGACTTGTGTATATGATGACTCATACAATGAAATGATGCTGATGTTTTTTGAAAAGGACAACCATTAGACTGAGAACCAACAATCAGTTTGATCAGCAACATCTATTCACTTGGAAATTGTGCTAGACATAGGCTAACTATAGGCCAACTGTGCTGACTGTACACTAAGTGTGCCAACTGGAGGCTACCTGTCCTGAATCTTTGCAAAGATGTTCTGAGACAGAGACGTACTTTGACATTTGCAATTTGATGACAGAGAGAAATTCATTAGGTTTGTGAACGATTGCCAAATCTCAGATCTTCATTTATCTATGTTTAATTCTACTCATTCAGTTTGAGCAATAAATAAATCGAGGTCTGAGGAGCTGAAATTACAGATAAAGCTGATGGTGGTGGTTAGAGTGGCTGCCAACACAGAGAGCAACATGTTCTCCATAAAACAAGATGTTAAGTCTATTTAAAGAGAGTGTGTGGGAGCTTTTCTGCTCCCAGTACGGCCTCTGATGATGTTACATTATAGATAAGATCTGTTTCTAAACATATCGGGTCAGTGTGGATGATTAGAGGTTTATTGGGAAACTGACTGAAGATTACAGAACTAATCTGAGTGTTCAGATCAGTGTATGCAGGGCATGTGTTCATTAAGGCTGAGCAGCCATTTGTTCCCTGAGCTGACAGCACAATGTTGGTGGTGTTGGGTGAGGATCTGTTGTCAGAGAACAGACTGAGCGTTAGTCCTCTAAGATCAGGAGTAAGTCCAGCAGATCTGAGCTCATTTAACTTTGTCATTTGAACACTTTTCTTTATAGATATCCGTAAATATCTTTCTTTATAGATGTAGATTTAATGCTAAACAAGTCAAAAATAGGCCAAACAAACAAACTTCAACCCTCATCTTCAAAGCTGCTCTGAAATAACAACACGAGGACTCTGCATGTGATAATTATAAATGATCTTTAAGTTAGTCCATGTCCTACTTTATTTCATCTGTGAATGCAAAAGTCTCATTCTCAGTGATCTAAGAGTATTCACACCTTTATGTATTTGCCTGTTTATAATCCAGGATTCAAAATCAGATTATCAGTTATTTCTAAATACTACTTCTGGGTATTCGTAGTGGGGTCAGGTTAGCCTGTGAAAACGTGAATCCACATGGGGCATGTAGACTGAGAGGCCCTTTGTTACAATGCCAGAAGGCGAAGTCTAGCAGGGAGGAACAAGATGCGTCCTTCTCCTAAGGAAAATGATTACTGGGATTTATTCAGAGGAATGGGGGACACTGGACCTGGGTAGGACGAAGAAAAGCAGTGTGGAATGTGATTAAATTTGATGTCCATGCTGTAGAGCCTGTAATTGAATTTAATCTGTAAAACCACCCCTGTTCTCACATCTTCCAAATGCTTAACTTATGTTTTCACACCTCCCTACCTCACCACACCTTACCTTTTGTGCCCTTCCCATGGCTGCACCTCAACCCCATTTCCCAGAGACACTTCAGGCTGGGTTATGCTTTCCACGCAGAAAAAACACGCCCCATCTCCACATGAGAGAACGCGTAAGGCTTTTATACTTTATTTCCGTCCGCGCGCCGTCTGTTTGCTCCCACTTCCAAACTGCAGAGCGCGATAAATTGCTAGAACACGTCTATCAGAGCATTTAACTGGAGTAGAAGAAGTCTGCCTTTGTTTACACAGTTTAAAACATTAATTTTTCGCCTTTTCCTTTTCCAGGATTTCTGGTTAACCTGCTTTAATGGAAAATGTTCAAGCAATGTCTTTGGGGTGAAGTCTCAGTCTCCAACCCTTCCCATGTGTTTTCAGCAGTGTCCTTTTTAAAGCAGCCAGTCAGTGGTAGATAATACTTGTGCCAGCGTGTGTTAAAGTGAAAACACAGAGCTGTGCCCTCTGAGTTTCCCTTAGACTGAAGAATACAGTAGCAGTTCTTCAAAGCAGCAGAGATCTACACGTGTTGACTGGCTCTGAACCTTCTGCTTACTCAGGATGTCAGCAGCTTAAACTACACAGAGTGTTTGAAAGGCTCCAACAGGCTAAAGCAGGCTGGATTTGTATTTATGTAAATACTTTTATTTGGTGTGCTTATCTATTCAGAAGAGTCTGTGCAGATATTTCAAAGGAGCTGTTAAGTATTTGGAGCTCTCAAGTTCTTTCTCATGATCCTCACGTTCGCTGAGCATCTCTGGTGCGTGCTCAAACTAAAGAAAATAAAATGTCACATTCTGCAGTTATCCCTCCTTCTTCTTCCGTTGTTTGTTTGACCTACTTCCCTGCTGTTCTGAAGCAGGCCATGTTTCTGCTCAGTCCTTGGGTGAACTGGGTGGTCAGATTTCTTTATTTATTGATTTCTAAGAGCACGTTTAATGTTTGATTTGATCATTAATTGATCTGTGTTAACTCTCTTTTGTTCCATTCCGCTGGAAACAGAAATCAGACCTTAACCTGACTCTTAACTCCTTGAGTGAAGCTCTTTTAAACACATTATATTCATTATACATTATTATATACATTATATTCACATTTTTTTTAAAAAGGAGCTATATTGGGGCGCAGATGGCCTAGTGGATATGGTCGCGCACCATGAGGTTCGCCCTTGAGCGGGTGGCCTGGGTTCGAATCCGACCTGTGGCCTGTTTCCCGCATGTCACTCCCCACTCTCCCCCCTTTGGAATTCTATCCACTGTCTACTCTCCTCTATCCAATAAAGGCACAAAGGCCAAAAAAATAACTTTAAAAAAGGAGCTATATTAAGGCTGCTTTGAGGAACAAGCATCTCAGAAATGCTCCAGTAACTCCACGAATAACTCGACAAGCAGATGTTTGATGAACTACAACATTTCACACATCCTGGTAGGACACAGAAGCACAACAGAGAGGAGCCATGCAAATTTTTTAAACTGGTGGCAGAGAGTCTTGATAGCTTGAGAGTACCTCATTACCTCTATTAATTGAAAAATGCTCTGTCTATGAATCTAGATTTGCTTTACAGCTCCACATTGTCACACTTTCCAAAGGATTCCTTTGCTCCCTTAATATGTGTTTTCTTGGCATATGTCACCTTTGACCATACGTCACCTTTGACCGTAAGGCATAAGCATGATGTTCGCCAAACAGCCGAACAGGTGCTTTAATCCTGCTGTTAGCGTCTGCAGTGGTTGGGTCTAGAACCATTGCATTCGGTGATCTGTTGGGGTGTTAACTTGGCTCATGTTCCTAGCTTATGATTCATGTCATGAGTGTGTGCACTGCAGAAAAGAAGTCTGACTCCAGGGTTAGTGAAGTTCACAGAGAACTGCAGTAATCTAAACTCCTTTGTATATAAATGGACTCACGCAGAGAGGCCTCTATAATGTGCCAGAACCTTCACCTGGTTACAGGCCCTAACAACGCTCACACACTTTGATGGTACATCTCTCTACAGTCTGGCAACAGCTGTGGGCTAAGACAGCTTTGTCAGTCATAGTTGATGGCCAATAATATACGAGTGTCTAGGTAACTCAACCTCTGTATAGGCGTAGCCAATGAATGTTATAAATGTGCGATATACCCGGATAATGGGGCTCACTCTTTGGGGAGAGACCAGCGCTGTAAACTTTATCTGTGACCTGAATAAATGCTGAACTGAAGAATTTTTCTTCTTCATGTGATTCTTGGTACACGATCGTCTAAGAATCTGGTAATTCTGACATAGTCCCAATAATACCTCTGTTGAACTCAAAAGACGGAAATTTAAAGATGCTGGGCACTGAAGCGCCAATATTCAATGAATGCTGAGAGCTGGAGGTGAGGAGCAGAGTCATGTCTGTATGAATAAACCTCCTCCTGTCCGATGGCTTTTTGTGAAGCTGTTTCTGGAGGCAGAAGTTCCTCTTTGTTCTGAGCGAGCCTCTAAGCTCATACCAGTTGTTTGATAACAAGCTGCAGCACCGAGCGCTGACATGTCTGCTCCGTTTTGATCTGACTCTTACCTCCTGCTGAGCCCCCCACCTGCTGCTCAGCACAAGTGTTGATGGGCTGTACTGGATTCTGACAGGTTAGTGCTCTGTACCTCCTTCAAGAGAGTACGGGTAACTATGGTAGCACACACACACACACGCACAAACACACACACACTCACACACAAACACGCGCGCACACACTGACAGACACAGAGAGAGGACAGAAGAGCCCTGAATCTTGTGTGATGGGTCCAGATTCACCCTGTTCCAGAGGGACGAGTGCATCAGGGTAAAGAGAGAGGCAGGTGAAGTGATGCACCCATCATGCCTAGTGCCTACTGTACAAGCCTGTGGGGGGCAGTGTTATGATTTGGGGTTGCCGCATGCAGTCGCTCAGGTGTAGCTTCAGCAACATTGTGCAGAGAATGAGGTCAGCTGACTACCTGCATATACTGAATGACCAGGTTATTCTATCAATGGAATTTTTCTTCCATGGCATGGGCATATTCCAAGATGACAATGCCAGGATTCATCAGGATCGAATTTTGACAGAGTGGTTCAGGGAGCATGAGACATTTTCACACATGGATTGGCCTCCACAGAGTCCAGACCATAAACTGTATAATGAGTGGACGTAACGACGTTCGGCTCAAACTGAAGCCTCCAGCAGATGCCCCGCCCCCTGGTGTCTGGCTGCAGTATAGGTCATAAGCCCCGCCCCCTGGTGTCTGGCTGCAGTATAGGTCATAAGCCCCGCCTCCCCATGTATTCCAGATATGAGCCGGGAAAGCTTTAAGAAATTACGATACTTCATAGAAACGTTTCTCTCATCTTTACACTAAGGGAGTATGACGATGTCATCTGGCTGCATGGTGTTCAGGTGTTTTTTTTTCTGAGAAGTTAGTTTCTCATTAGTTATTGGACGTTAAAAACCGCGATATAAGTTTCGTTTTACGATAGTTGACAGCTGCCGTTCGTGAGTCGTTTTTATCGGGGATATAAGAAACTTCAGGAAAGAGCCAAAAGGAGACTAAACCTTCTGAAGAAGAAGAAATAAATATTTTTATTTCTCTTTTTTACTCGGCTCCACCGGAAATTCTCTACTGCGTAAACTCTGGCTGCACAATGGCGGCTGGAGAAACGGGGTTTTTTGGCTTCAAAAATGTAGAACGGTGACAGGCGGAAGCACGCTGTCCATTCTATATACAGTCAATGGTCCAGACCTTAACCTCATTGAGAATCTTTGAGTTGTGATGGAGAAGGATTTGTGCAGTGGTCAGACTCTCCCATCATCAATACAAGGTCTTGGTAAAAAAAATTCATGCAACTCTAGATGGAAATAAATCTTATGACATTGCAGAAGCTTAGCCAAACAATGTCACAGCAAATGCATGCCGTAATCAAAGGTAAAGGTGTCAAACAAAATATTTAAGCGTGTAACCTTTTTTTCAGTGGCGACTCTTTTTTGGCCAGGCCGTGCATGTAATCTGTAGAGTTTAACACATCATGACAGCTAATTGTACCCTGACATAAATCAAACATGAATTTCTGGAAGTGATGTATTTCTGGGTGCATGAACACAGAATGGATTTTTATCCTTTAAATACATCTGCACATTCAATCTGCTTTGATGAAACCAATAGCACTGCCCCTGCTGGCTTTCAGGGGTAGGACAGTTTACAGCTTCTCTGCAGCGACATCAGTTTTTGTTTGTGTTGACTGTTATAAAACTCGCCGATACGAACCCTTTATCCAGCCCTGACAGAGCTCCATCTGTGTTTGTTGAGGCTAATCCTCGCCAATCAGCTGTAATGGAGCATAAAGGATAACAGCAGAGTGCAGAATGAGAAGTGAGCGCTGGTGATAAGTGGACGAGTTGATGTAATGATGTGACAGAAGTAAAGTAATGAGTCCATGTTGGTAATGGCCTCACAGCTGGGACTCGTTTGGAATCAGCACAGATGGATTCACATGTCTCCATTCACCAACTGTTAGCCTCCATGTTTTTACATTTCTCCCATTTTAATGATACACAAACACACACACACTCATACACTCATCAAACACAAACACACTCTTCTAACAAGCTTGGAGTAGTGACATGGAATTATTAGAACGCTCGGCTTCTTGTTCATTATTTTTGGCGCTCTGTGTTTTGAATTCAGGGCCACCTACACAAGCTCCTGGGAGCTCCGCGACTGTTTTTGGCATCCAAAGTTTGACTCCAAGTTTCTTTCCTCTAAACTCCTGAGTTAATGAGCTGGAGCACACGGGATGCTCTTAAAAGCACACTTTCAACTTTTTGTTTAAGAGCTGCTTGACTGAGTGTGAGGAGAGTATCAGAGGCTGCAGAGTAAAGCTGTTTACAATGACATCTATAGGGCCTCATTTTACCAGCAGGCAACTGAAAAGTGTGTGCTTGTGAATGTTTGTGTGTAGGTTCACATAGAGGTTTGACTCAGACAGCTGTTCATGTTAATAGTTATTTCAGCAGCTTGTTTGTGCTTTAACAAGAACCTGCAGGAAATAAATCGGCAGGACTTGTGCAGCTTAAAATCATTCCCTGAGAACAACGTGCTGCAGCTTATTTGAGCTTTTAGTTATGAAACAGGCAGCTCCACAGCCAGGGAATCTATTGCAGCTTTTCTGGGAGGATGAAGCAAAGAAGATAGTATGTTAATGTGAGAGGAGCTGAGTCCAGCCTGTGACAGGTACGGACTTCAGTTCAGTCTGCAGCAGACGGACACTGATGAAAAGCTTCCACGGGAGGCTCTAGACTGAGTGTATAAATACACAGAAACTATGAGGCTACCATGAACCTCCAAGTACTCCCACACACAACGCCTGTAGGCAGATCCATCAGGCTGTCAGTCAGAGGAAAGTTCACTTCCACAACTCTGAGTTAAAAACAGGCTCAGGAGCTGCAGGAGGAGAGGAACTTCATACACTGAGCCTCAGTCTTTGTTAATATGACAGGAGGTTGTTTTCCTCCTGGCCACTGTGTGCACTGTGTCAGGTGCACCACAGTGGTTAGCGCAGTCGTGCCACACCTGAACCTATAAGTACAAGTGTTGATTGCCCCCTCTCTTTTCCTGCTCCCATGCACTTTCTGGTGCAGCGGTGGTTGTTGCCTGTGTGTGACTGTTGGAGGTCTGGATCCTTGTGGGATCTTTTAATCTTTGTCCAGGCGCTTTGTCTCCTTTTTCATGCCATGGGTTGTGTGTGTACACTCTGGGCGCATCATTTACTCAGTGTCCACCTGTTTCAGCGTTGCTGGGGGCTGGATCTTTGCTGCTGCAGGATCAGGATCCTGGTCAGCTTTTGTAACGTCTTCCGTCCAGGTATTTATTTTTATTTTTTTAATTGTTTATTTGATGTGGATATCACAGTAACATTGGAAAAACCAGATGCATTGTTTGAGTATCTTAGCACAGATGCTTATTCGCAACACTTGTCCACAGGAGGCTTTTAAAATGCTAAAATAATTAAAACAGTGAGAGAAAGTAGAGAAGAAAAGGAAGAATAAAAACAGTGTACTATAACATTACAGAAATAATAAAAGCAGTTGTTACAAATTAAATACATTCATATGTTGTAAAGCAAAGGCAGTATGATAAAACAGTCATTCCATGTGTATGTGCCTTGCCTGTCTGTAGCTCAGTCTTGTTTTTGAAAACAGTGAACATAACTTGAATTATAAAAATACATTATGTCCATCAACATTTAATTCAACAAAACAAAACCTCTCCTTAAGGTGGTTTAATAAACTATTTTTACATTAAATAAAGTCTTAAGCAAACATTTGCTACTTTAACTCTGAGAAATTCAACAAATGAATCACGTTTTCAATAATTTTTAAACCACATGAAATGCTATTTTTTTAATACAAACTGTATTATTTTTTTCTCCTGCTGTTTTTATCATTTGTACAAAATAATTGCATATATTTATTAAAGAAATACACTCATTTGTACCTTTCTCCTAAAAACAGTCTCACAAAAAAGGTGTAATACTCCTTTAATGAGACTTTGGGTGAATTCCAATTCCTGTCTTAACCCTCAATCTTAACCCTCAATCTCAAAATGCGCGCTCCCGCGAAGTGTAAGTGCTGTCCCCATTCTCAGAAAGTTAAGGTTGAGGGGTAAGACTGAGGCTGTATCTCCCTCAATACTGAGATTTTCCGACACCACCCTTGGGACTAAGGGACGTCCAGAATGCATTGCGTATTGTCGGTAAATAAACATGGCGTCCAAAGTGGCAGAGAAGGCGAGCTACAAATATAGTATTTTCTTTGTTAATGGAGATATAAATATTACGAAAACCATTGTATTATCTTAGTTTAGACCCATTTTATGGATTATTTACCTCGTTGTTGCATAACATTTATTTTTATTTTACAATCTTTTGTCAATAGCGTCCGGTGCGGACAAGCCATGTTGCTATTGTTTAAGTTAGTTAACATTACAAAATGGTCATTTTTCTCAGTGGTAATGTAATAGTTTACCAAGATAACAGCCTATATAACATGCTTGTGCTGATAATGGTATAAGATGACCGGGCTAATGTCATCTCCTGTAGCCGCAGAGTTATGTAACGATAGTTATAGCTGGTGTTTACCTTTCAATAAACTATAGTATGCTGTGACAGCTGAATATGTCCGTGGTTGTGTTATTTATACAGATATTTTTTTGATAATGCTAACCGAAGGAATAACTGACAGACAGTCCACAACAATTTCATTTGCATTTCAGGGGTGTTCCATTTCTAAGTCACAAGATAGCCCTTAACACTTGGTTTTGAGGGCTACTAAGATTGAGGGTTGAGCTTGAGGGTTAAGATTGAGGGTCAAGAAAGGAATTGGAATTGGGCCGTAGTCTGTGTATAAATACTCATTAAACAGTCTGCTGTGCGAAATGCTGTTTTCCAAAAGTCAGCTCTGCTTTTGTAAAGCATTGCTTTAAATTCACCAAAAATCTGGTCTCCAGCCTTGAAATTTTAATCAACAGCTGGGCTGGAAAATTCCTGACAACTAATTAAAGCAGTGTTGTTGTTGGTGAAGGATTTCTCAGAAGGAGAGAGGTCCGAATGAAATGTTTGTGTCACATGGAGCTTTAGGTGTTGCTGAGTGGTTAAGTTCTCATTACATCCTCACAGGCTGGGAGAGGGGTGGGAGAGATTCCTGTGCACAAACCTGGACTTTGGAGAGTACACAGGGCTGGTATTTAGGGTGAAAGAAAGAAAGAAAGAAAAAGTCCTCCATGACAGCCAGACTCAGAGCCTTTCTGCCTCCTTGTTTGGCCTTTTCAGCACAAATGTCACTGCATTTAAACAGCCTCTGCTTCAGGCTGCTGTCCAGGTCTGTTCTGGGTCACAAAAATCAACAGTTGTTATTCACAGCAGACATGACGGACCTGCAGACCTCAGACCTGCACACCTCACAGAGGGATCAGGGTTCAGAGTCTGTGTCATACTGTTACTGTTTCCTCCTGACAGAGACTGAATCACATCTTAATCTGCTGTTGGAGACTTACTTGTAATGATGTTTGATTCTGGCAGAAAGCGTAATGTAACAATATGTTTTTTATGTTCTATGTTGTTGCTCTGTTTCTATTAGTGGAGTTCATGCAGATCTGCAGTTCCCTCAGAGGTAGCCACCTCAGAGGTCCGTGTAACCCTGCCCTCTACCCAAAGAAGTAATATGCAGCAAAAATTAGGACGCCTTAAGTAATGCTCCATGCATGAGCTTAGTTTGTAATGACAAACCTGTGTGTGTGTGTGTGTGTGTGTGAGTGAGTGAGTGCCTAAAATTTGCAAAAACATTCAAATGGCAATTATTTTTCATTTATTTCGCAATTGCTTTTATTGTGAGATCATTTATAGGCTCCACATCTTATGTGTGATTGACATAAAATCCAAATTGCAGGAGAGGATAGTTTTTCACTGTTGAAAAAGACAAACATACATGTAGGAAAAAAGTAAGATTTTTGTAAACGAAAATAACAAGAAGACAAATACAAAAAAAGCCCGTTTGTACAGGTACTTCTAAAAAAATAAGAATATCATGAGAATTTAATTTTTTTTCATTCATTTTGGAAAGTTGGACCTAGATACTATATAAAGTCATAATACATAGAGTGAATTATTGTAAGCCTTGATTTCTTGAATTGTTGATGATGATGGCTTACAGACAAAAGCCGTAGGTAGATATACGAGACCTCTGAGAAGTTTTGCTACTCTCTGATCATTTTTCAGGTTTATCCCAGTTTTTGCCCCTTTTCACTAATTTTGCTGCTTTTTAAAAACCTCTTTCCCACCTTAAAGTTACTTCTTTGGTTACTTGTTGCCAATTTTGCTAATATTTACCACTAAGATTGTAACTCTTACAAAAGTAGTTTTCAACAGCTTGCATTTCTGATTGAGCAGTAACACTGTGTTGTAGAACATAAAACATCTGCTGTGAATAAAAGAAAAAAATGTCTGGTACTCTGACTCATTTTGGTTACAGGTGACAGAAATTTTGCACTGTCTGCAATTAGAGTACTACAACAGGCCATTTTGCAATTTAAGCTAATTTGCAATTTATTGTCCAGCTCAAGTGTGTTTGTGTGTTGGTGCATGTGTGCGTGCATGCTTGTGTGTGTGTGTGTATTCTCTGTGAAGGTCTGTGAGGCTCCTTTATGTACTGTTTTCTTCCAGGTCTCTGTTCATCTGACCTTTGACCTCAGCTCTGCTGCCTTGCTGGTGTGTAACCTTTGTGAGGACTCAGGCAGCTGCAGCTCATCCCCTCAGGGCTCTGTTCATATTTTTCTGAGTTTGAAGAGGAAAATCTGTCTGGGTCCATGGGACAGGGGTAATCTCATGAAACATTTGAAACTATTTGTCGGGTAAAGAGAGGATATTGGAGAGAAACTTGATGTCACAGGATGTGCTTTGTGTTTGTTGGATCCTTCATTATCGTGTCTTCTCTGTAAAGGAAGGTAAGAGATGGGAAGATGAAGCTCTGTGTGACAGTTACCAGTGTTTTTCAATCTACAGGGCCAAACATTGCTCAGCCAGGAGGACAAAGCTTTCCAAGTACTCGTTGAACTCTGTCCCATACACTCACCTGTGGTCACAACTTTTGAAAAGCTACCAGAGAAAAAGAAAGCAGATCCAAGCCAACAAAATAAGTTTGGTTTGCAGGGCTGCTGCTCGGGACTCAACCTCAGAGATAAGGAGGAGTTCAGAGGTCTGCAGGGAGTGCCGAGTCAATCTGACATTCACTTGCATCCAAAGGAGTTAGCTGAGGTGGCACAGGTATCTAATCTGACTCCTGTGCAGGTTTTCAGGCACATTTAACTGAAGGTAGACTCAGAACACTCCAGAGATACTTTATCTGGCCTGGAAACAGTTCGGTGTCCCCTGGAGGAGCAGAAAGTTGGCTAGAGAGAGTGAAGTGTGACCTGCCTTAGTGAGTCAGCAGCTCCTGTAACCTGACTGAGAATCAGCTGCAGAAAACAGATAAACACATTCATGTTTCTCTGAGAGAATTTAATCGGCCCAAACCATGTGCATGTTTTCACGTTATGATTTATCTGATGGACTGAATGTGAACACTGTTAGCTGAACATCCAGAGTGTGAAAGTAGGACTCAGTCATGGCTCAACATTAATATTTAATCTGAATGTAGAGGAGCAAAGGGACAGACTGTGAGAGCGTGAAATAACTCATCCATCAGCTGATCATCATCATAACACTGAAATCAATGAATGGGGTAAAGGTTCCTCTCTCTCTGTCTCTCTTTCCCTCTCTCTCTCGCTCCCTCTCTTTCTATCAGCTCCATCAGCTCAGTCTCCGTAATGATAGTAATTACAGGTACAGAGTGGACAACAACAGCAATTAGCATTTGCTCAAAGCCAAACACTAATAGAAGTGTGTGTGTGTGTGTGTGTGTGTGTGTGTGTGTGTGTGTGTGTGTGTGTGAGTGAGTGTGTGCGTGCATGTTTCCCCTGTCACAACCTAGGATGTCTTCTGGCAAAGAAAAAAAAATCCAATTAAGAAGCATCTTTGTGCAGAGAAGAGTAGAGAGATGAAGAGATTCAGACAAAGCAGAGGAAGAGGAGAGGAAAGGGAGAGCCTGGAATAACAATTGAGATCATTCAGAGAAATGTTGAAGCTTTGTGTTCTATTCCAGCGAACATTGTTTACCTGAGATGAGCAGAAACCAGGAGCCACACCTGGGGCCTCATGTACAAAGACTTGTGTGGATTTCCTACTGAAACATGGTGTACGCCCAAATCCAGAAAGCGTTGTAAGCACAAAAACATCCAGATGTATGAATCTGTGCGCACACATGAATCCAAGCACCTTTCCTTTGTACATCCCAATCAAAGTGAAATTTAGCGTACGTGTTGGAGTATCTGACCCCTCCCTATCCAAGCCATAGACTGTATAATGAGTGGACGTAACTAAAACTGAAGCTTCCAGCAGATGCCCCGCCCCCTGGTGTCTGGCTGCAGTATAGGTCATAAGCCCCGCCCCCTGGTGTCTGGCTGCAGTATAGGTCAGAAGCCCCGCCCCCTGGTGTCTGGCTGCAGTATAGGTCATAGGCCCCGCACCCCTGGTGTCTGGCTGCAGTATAGGTCATAAGCCCCGCCTCCCCATGTATTCCAGATATGAGCCGGGAAAACTTTAAAAAATTACAATACCTCGTAGAAACGTTTCTCTCATCTTTACGCTAAGGCAGTATGACGATGTCATTTGGCTGCATGGTGTTCAGGTGTTTTTTTTCCTGAGAAGTTAGTTTCTCATTAGTTATTGGACGTTAAAAACCACGATATAAGTTTCGTTTTACGATAGTTGACAGCTGCCGTTCGTGAGTAGTTTTTATCGGTGATATAAGAAACTTCGGGAAAGAGCCAAAAGGAGACTAAACCTTCCGAAGAAGAAGAAATAAATATTTCTATTTCTCTTTTGTACTTGGCTCCACCAGAAATTCTCTACTGTGCAGACTCTGGCTGCACAATGGCGGCTAAAGAAACGGGGTTTTTTGGCTTCAAAAACGTAGAACGGTGACAGGCGGAAGCACGCTGTCCATTCTATATACAGTCATTGATTTACGCCCCCTTTTGAATATGCAAATCGTATTTAAATGAGCCCTGCACTGGAGATTCCATGTCTGATCAATCCGAAATTGACGAAAGAAGTGTAAGACATGGAAAGTAAAAGAACTTCACTGAAGGCGAGTTATAAGGTTGGCTTTCTGAGGTGGAGGTGCGCAAAAATGTGCTTTTTGGCACGCTTTCCTCGGGCATCAGCAGTAAACGAAAGCAGGGTGAGGGGTGGGAGGGCCTGTGTGTGTGCGTGTGTGAGTGCTGTGAGATCAGAGGCACGTACACTAGGACATGAAACGGAGGATGGCTGCCTACCGTTGAAGTGTGTAACAAATAGTCAGGGGGACAGGAAATGAGAGCCCCCCTGAAACTGAAAACTTGATTTACATTTTCCATCGGTTAATTTTACACACTGCTTACATTGTTGTAAAGTAGTGCAGATCTGCGCCGGGGAAAACCTGGTGCTGATTCAGACATTTTACACTTTACGCATGCGGTTATTAACATGAGTACCTTGCACACTGAGACAATCAGGGGCTTGTTCGAAAGATCTGAAGCTGTAGTTGAACCAGCAAAAACAGCAAGTCAATAACTCAAACCACTGACTAGTAATAGTGCTGTGAGGACGGGATAGAAGTTGGGGGAGCACCTGCTCAATGCACATCATGGGGATTAATATTAGGACAAATTAAACAAATAAATTTACTCACCAAGGGGCCACACATCGACCACAGTGCGCGCTTGCAGTTTGTTCCCAACAATGTTGTTACTCAGAATGTATGTGACGTGTATGGAACCAGGCCACCTCGCCGCAATGTTGGTTAATTTCATTTGCGCATCACATATGATCAGTACATTGATGGAATGAAAATGATTTCTGCTGGCATAAACAAATTCATCATGTGATGGCGCATTTACAACAATGTGTGTACTGTTTATAGCTCTGAATACATTGGGAAAACCACCTCTTACTGCAATCAGTGCTTTAATGTTGACCTGTTCAGCTGTACTGTGGGAATTTGATACACCTGGCTGACATGCGGATAATTCCGCCCCACACGTCTGGCACATCGGTCAGTCAGCTCCCTCTGAAATGTCTCGGTTGCCAGAGACCTGAGTGTGGTCAGCACCATAGACTGTATAATGAGTGGACGTAACGACGTTTGGCTCAAACTGAAGCCTCCAGCAGATGCCCCGCCCCCTGGTGTCTGGCTGCAGTATAGGTCATAAGCCCCGCCCCCTGGTGTCTGGCTGCAGTATAGGTCATAAGCCCCGCCCCCTGGTGTCTGGCTGCAGTATAGGTCATAAGCCCCGCCCCTGGTGTCTGGCTGCAGTATAGGTCATAAGCCCCGCCCCCTGGTGTCTGGCTGCAGTATAGGTCATAAGCCCCGCCCCCTGGTGTCTGGCTGCAGTATAGGTCATAAGCCCCGCCTCCCCATGTATTCCAGATATGAGCCGGGAAAACTTTAAAAAATTACGATACCTCATAGACACGTTTCTCTCATCCTTACACTAAAGTGGTATAACGATGTCATTTGGCTTCATGGTGTTCAGGTGTTCTTTTTTCTGAGAAGTTAGTTTCTCATTAGTTATTGGATGTTAAAAACCGCGATACAATTCTCTACTGCGCAGACTCTGGCTGCACAATGGCGGCTAGAGAAACAGGGTTTTTTGGCTTCAAAATCTTAGAACGGTGACAGGC
This sequence comes from Thalassoma bifasciatum, assembly GCA_008086565.1. Classification (NCBI taxonomy): domain Eukaryota; kingdom Metazoa; phylum Chordata; class Actinopteri; order Labriformes; family Labridae; genus Thalassoma; species Thalassoma bifasciatum. Next base: position 97,134 of record RPOG01001437.1, on the reverse strand, counting down.
GGAAGCACGCTGTCCATTCTATATACAGTCAATGGTCGGCACCTGTATGAGCACAGGCAGCACATGGCTCCCTGCTGTGTCGCACTTCAAGGTCGGTCTCAGCTCTGCGCACAGTTCCAGGAAACCGATAGTGGCTGATGAGCCAGTCGTCACATCACGTGCCAGCAAATCTTCTGTCTCTGAAAATACGTTCTCTTCTAATTGCGGCATTTGCAATGTCTTCTAATACCACTGAAGCAGCCGTGGTCTTCAACAAGTTTTTTTTTCCACCTCTGTCTGCTTTTATATCCACTCATGTAATTGCAGACAGGTGGGAGTTTGAATTGTTCATTGGTGTTAACATTTTCCGAGTATAACCTCCAGGTGTCTCCAAAGGATCAAAGCTGTAGAAATTTACGTACGCCAGCCATGAAGTTGGCGTGATGCACCGCACGTTTCCACGGTTATTTCTCTCTTGATACATCTGAACTTTACCATGAAAACGGGCGTACGCTAGTTTTTTGTGCGTACGCACTTTTTGTACACGAGGCCCACAGACACCTCGGAAACTGAGGAGCCAAACATCAGTAAAGGCAAAAATTGGAGATAGGATTATCTGATTCAGTGGAGCACGAGGGGGGAATGGAGTGATCCTTCCTGCAGCCAGAGATTTGACCCAAAAAAACTTAAACCATATCCACACGCAGCAGGGTATCCTTGAAACCACATTGGGCCTGGTTGCACGGTGGCGCAGCGGGTAGCGCTCCAGCCTCACAGCAAGAAGGTCGCCAGTTCGAATCCCCGTTCGGGCATGGTTGACCTTTCTGTGTGGAGTTTGCATGTTCTCCCCATGCATGTGTGGGTTCTCTCCGGGTACTCCGGCTTCCTCCTACAGACCAAAAACATGCCCACGTTAGGCTAATTGATTATTCTAAATTGCCCGTAGGTGTGAGTGTGCGCGTGAATTGTTGTTTGTCTCTATGTCAGCTCTGCGATTGACTGGTGACCAATCCAGGGTGTACCCCGCCTCTCGCCCAATGACAGCTAGGATAGGCTCCAGCCACCCGCGACCCTGAATAGCAGGATAGACGGTATAGAAAATGGATGGATGGATGTTTGGGCCTGTCATCACAGGACACTGCAGTTTTACATCACAGGACACAATCTTTAGTGAACAATCCAGCCAAAGTGCAAATTCTGGAAAACCACAGTTTCATGGTTTCATATGCACGCTGGTCAGTAGAGTTTTTGGATATCAAATGTCACAACTTGCGACAAAAAGCCATTGAAATGACATATATGCGATGTTATGGCAAATATTAATGCTGCATGCGTGTCAGTTTGAACATTGATGCAAACATTTTTTAGTTTGCTTATTTCTTCAAGTGCATCTTATTACTTACTTTAAAAGATTAAACCTCTTTTTCGAACAGACAAGAGATCCCTGTGCCATGTTTAAATCTGGCAGAATAGACAGAATAATGGGAATTCATTCTGATTGGCTGGCCCAGGTTTAATGTCTGATAAACACTGCTAACTACAGATCTGGCATGCTTAGAGCTACACTTTTAACGGATTCGCCCAGTTACATGTGGATGACTTTGTTTTGTTAACAATCTAGTATGGACGAAAGTATTTTTAAAAACCAATGAGGGGGATTTTTTTTTTTTTTTTTTAAATACCTGATTACGTGTGTACAAGGCCACAGAAACAAACTCATTTATCCTCTCAAAGACAGACTATCACATTAATTTATCACATTCAGAGTTCAGATTATAAAACTAACTTGAGGTCAAAAGAGCTGAGCTCAGAGGGGCTTGAGCAGTTCTTTGTTTCAACGCTTGTTTCAGTGGTTTGTGATGGATTAAGACTTTGAGTCTATTCAAGATTTGTGTGGCGATAAAGCTTAAACTTTAAATCTTCTTTGAGGTCAAATCTTAGGTCCTCCTCATGTTTAAACCTGACATTGGTATGATGATGGAACACAAACCACTGCTCCTATATCAACTTTTACTTTTTATGGTACAAAAGCTGTGTTTTTTCTGGGTGTGCAAGAGTTAGAGATCTCTTTGTTTTCCTTCGTCTTCTCTGAGAAAAAGAGAATAGCCTGTCTTTGAAGTAGCGTCTCTGATGATCTTTAATATAATTTGTTGGATTATTGGCCTGAAGAGTGTTTGTAAACCTCTTCACAACAAACAGTCATGTGGTAATCAGGTCATCAGGTTTGACTCTTCCTCTGAGAGGGGAGAAGAGGACAGCCTCTTGAGAGAGACCTCAGCACACTCACATTTAGGTTTTTAATCCAGATTGAAGGAAATTTAAAGGCCAAATTCAACCCAGCTCTGTTATTTAGATGGATTAGATTTCACCCTCTGTGCAGCTTAAACATGATGAATCACATCCTTGCTCTGTCTAATTCCCAAACTTGACTTCTTATTCTTGGAGAAAGGGCAGGAGGTCCGGGGATAATTCTAGCACTCACATGGGAAGATTAAGAGCCCACAGAGGGCTGGCTGCAGCATGTCAATCAGAAACTCTCTGCTCCCTCAGCCTTTGTTCTGTGAGCTGATGCAAAGGGCACCTCCTCATGTCCATCACTGCAGCTCCTGCAGGACATCCTCCACAAAGCGGAGCTGAAACACAGCATTCAGGCTGCACACAGAGACAAAGGATACTTGTCATTCACCTCCTGATCCTATTTCTCCACAAGCATGAGAAAAGATGCTTTTGTCCAGGAAGAAGGCCCCGATAAGGAAACGTGTTCAAATTACTTTGGCAATACAACCATTAATACCAGTCACAAGATAACTGAGGCGTTTCTTTCTACATTATCATCCTCAGCACTCTTATCAAGAGCCAATTGCTGCTTCTTTCATGCGCATTAATTAACAGGAGCTCTGCACATGCTGCATGTGTTGGACTATTCATTCAACATGCTGATCTGGCGTGTCCGCAACACTGAGCCAGGTCTACTCCCAGAGAGTCTAAATCCAGTTCAAGTCCAGTCAGGTCTCAGAGGCGGCCTAAACTCATACCCCAGAGACAGTCCAAACCCTGACAGGCCTCAGGAACAGTTCCAACTATGTCCAATACTGATCAAGTTTCAGAGACAGAGTCTTTAAAAACCCAGTCAAAACCCAGTAAGATCTGCAGGACAGCATAAGCCCAGTCTAATTCTGTGAAGACCCAAAGACAGTCTAATCCCAGTCAGGTCTCAGAGACTTTACAAACCCAGTCTAAACCCAAGCATACCCAAGAGGCAGTCTGAACACAGTTAGGTGTCAGAGACAGCCTAAACCCATGTAGTCCAGACCTACTCAGACCCCAGAGACAGTCTAAATCCAGTTAGGCCTCAGAAACGGTCCAAGCCCCATCTTAAACCAGTCAGACCTCAGATATTAAAGAACATAATCTAAACCTATTCAGACCCCAGAGACACCCTGAACCCAGCCAGGTCTCTGAGACTTTATAAACCCAGTATAAACCCATAAACCCAGTCAGGCCTCAGAAACAATCCTTCCCTGTTGGGTTACAGAGATAGTCAAAACTCAGTCTAAAACAAGTCAGACCTCAGAGATAGTCCAAGCTCAGTCTTAACCCAGTTTGGCCTCAGAGACAGTCTGAACCTAGTCAGGCCTAGAGTTGAGAGGAGAGCGTGTAAGTGAAATGATCTCAGGGTTTTGTTAGTGGAGTGTTCAGTTGATGCTGGAGGAACAACAGAAAAAGTGAATAATACTTTAAATATCTTACTTATATTTCATTATAATTATCATATAAGAAAATGTAAAATTGTAATGTAAATTTATATCTTATTGAATTCAGCCTATCCATCTTCTCGTCTGACTCCTGACTGTAAGGCCCAGGTCCTAGTGTAGGCCCTCCCAGGAGCAGGGAAAAGTTTACTGTTCAGGTTTTGGGTGTGAAGGGCACTAGGATTTTATGGTTTTCAGTCATCACACAGTTGATTGGTTGAGTGTTTTTTTAATTATTATTATTATTTTTCTCTGTTTATGTAATGTTGGGACTGGGGCATTTGTTGATTCATTTTTTTAATGTTTGAGAATGTTTATTATTCTGTCATGGTGTTCACTTCCAGGGAAAAAACTTACCTCTGGGGTGCGCACAGGTGGAGGAGTGGAGAGCAGGACACCGGGTTCGCTTGAAACTGGACTATAACCTAATCGGGAGTTTATACCTCGCGGTGGACCTGTCTGATCATTTGTATGGTTTATGCTCAAATGTTTTTTTTTTCTTTCACTGGAAGGAACTTCCTGAGTGGATTTATTTAACTTTTTGGTCATCAAGGTCAGTCAGCAGGAAAGCCCTTTGTTCTCTCCTGGAATTTTTTTTTTTCCTTTTCTTTTATTTGAGTTTTGGGACTGAGTATTTTTTGTTTATTTTATAATTAAGGATGGGACATTCTGCCGCCCCCGTTGGCGGTGTTTTCTGTTGAATTTTTATCAGTACATTTTAAGAAGCTGATGGATTCCTGTGTCTTCTTTCACTTTTGGGTTCTTTTTTTCCTTCTTCCCTCCTGATTTGTCTCTGCTGAGAGCGAACGAGGAGGGCTAGTTAGAGCAGCTCCATCAGAAATATTGAGTTGTCGGCCCCGGTTTAAGTCTGGTGGCCTTTATTACCCACCTGCCCTGGTGAGTGACAGTTTCTTTTCATAGCAGTTAAGACAAAGTGTTACCCTGCATGAACATTTTCCCATCCACACAGGTCCACCATGACTCGGCGGGAAGTCTCAGAGAGATGAACTGAAGCACAAAGAAAAAGGTTCAATCACTTTTGAGTGTGTTACAGTAAATGAAAGTATTTCAGCCGGAAAGGGATCAGTTAAGGTTGTCTCTCCAATCATCAGGTATCAGGATCACCTGCTCTCTGCTGGAGCCAATCAGCTGGGTTATATCAAGGCAAAGCAAGTTTATTTATAAAGCACATTTAAGTGACATGGCTGTTCACCATCAGTCGGTTTTCTTTGTCTACATTTAAGGAGGCTTTTTTCTTTCCTGTTCATTAATCTTATTCTCTTTTTATCATGATCACTGACTCCCTCCTTCTCTGAGTCAGACCGAGTTCATCTGTTTGTCTCTCATGGATTCAATGTCTGTAGAGAGTCTAATTTTCTCCAGACATCTCTGAAATCACAAAGGAGCCTGCTTTTCTTTGGAGTTCATAGTAATAGCAGACCTCTTGGTTTCCCACATGGTAATCCCTGACCTTCAAGTCTTAGAGCTGATCTGGTTTATGAAATAAACCTGTATCTTTGCAGAAAAGTCCACCCTAGCAGCTTGCTCATCAGTTTGTTTTTGCAGGGAGTGGGGAGGGTTCAATGAAAACAGACCGTGGTGACAGTTTGCTGGAGAAACAGACTCATTCTGAGACTCAAAGAAACACCAAAGAGAGAAGCACCTACCCTCCTCTTCAGCTTCATTAAAAACATCAAGAGATGCAGGTTAAGGCAGATGAAATAAGCAGATGAAATTTGTGTAGATGAAGTTTGTGCAGATGAAGTTTGTGCTAATGCAGTTTCTGTAGCTGGATTTTCTGCAGTTGAAGTTTGAGTAGATGATGCACTTTTGTTTTCCAGTAGACAGGGGAAGGAGCTGTTTGTGTATCTAAGGGGGATCCACATAAAGTCAGCTCAGTATTTGTTTGGACAGGAATATCCAGTTTGTGGGCAAGTATTTAACAGATTCAAATTGTTTCTTAAACTATGGGGGAAAAAAGTCTGAGCAGTGCTTTCAATCTGAGTTCAGGTTCTCCACAGTTCCAGTTCATTTTGAGAATATGACTGAAATTCTATCTGCTGACTGTCCTATGCCCCTGCTTACGTAAAAACGTCATATCAGGCAGAGGTTATGCTGCCTGCTGTTTTTAGATGTCAGGAACAAAGGGTCAGATCAGCACTGCGTGGACTGGACCTACAGTAAAGCTGCCGCAGTCATGCAGGAGGGCCCAAACGTCTCACCTGGGCCAGAAACACATAAAGCACCACAGGGAACAGATGGTCAATAGGTCTATTATATGAGCTGTCTGAGGACCTGATGGAAAACCACAGCAGGGTCACAAACACACGCTGTGAGCACATGATCAGAGCATTCAGTATAAACTTTATCCATCATGAGCATGTGAACACATTGATAGAGCTGTTCATTGCTGAGTCAAACCTAGGGATGGGAATTGATGAGACTTTATTGACACGACTGCCCTTATCAGTTCTTTATCAATTCCCTTATCAAGTCTTTCTGTGAATTATCTGTGTTCAAAAGGTAGCTTTACAGGTTTCAAGCATCAACAATGTTTTATTTAGCTCATCAGTGAATAAATAAAAAATTTGTTCAGTGGACATAGATCTTTCTGGACGTGAACAAATTAAAAGAAAAGTTGAAAACGTACATCCAGCTGACGTATCAGGCATTGGAATTTTTTTTTTTTGTATTTACTGAAGTAGGCCACCTAACAATGCTTTGAGTTTTTTAAGACTTTTCAGCTTGCCGTAGTTGTGCTGAATTCAGCCATGAGCCTGTTTGGGAAACGTTTACCTGTTAGTATTTTCACATCTTTGAGTTTTAAGTATTGTTCACAAAAAGTAATTGCGATATGTTTCTAAAAGTTGCATTGATGTATATGCTCACCACTAGCACATAAATGCAATTTCCCATTTATAACAGCATGAAGCCAGTGCTATGTTTTCTGTATCATTTTTGGTAAGTTTCAGTTTTACAGCTTCTCGAGTAAAAACTTGAAGTAGGAAATCCTGAATCAGAGATTTCTTGAGTAACTATAATTTATCTGCTAAGCTGGAGCTGGAGCAGAAAAAATGACATAAGGTGCATCTGCTCCAGAATGATGTAAAGAAACAATAAGCTAATCGTTAAGATTAGAGGCTAATGATGCCCATAGATTGAACCATTTCTTATTGATTCTTAACCAGCTCTCAATATCTATCACCAGTCAGACCTCTTGGAAGAGAAAGTGCCCTTTTTTATCAGTGCTCTGCAGAGGTTTGGGCCTACATTAAAGTGAACAAAATAAAAGACGAGTAGATGACAGAGTGTTACACCTTTGTTCTAAGTCAAAGTGAAGAGCCAGTATGTAAAAGCTTAGAGTGAAGCCCAGTGTATGTAAAGCGTCACCAGAGAGGATCCTGTTTATCAGCAGGGTTTGAAAAATGACCACGATAAGACATTTATTGATGATCAGATCAGTCTCGTACACTGTACTGAGGCTCTAACGCTTCCTCTGCCATCATGGCATCCTGTGACTTCCACAGCCATCTCTCACCTCCCAACACTCATCACTCACCTCAGTTTCCTGATCCTGCAGAGGAGATCTCCTGCTGCACCCGACGTGGGTGAACAAGAAACTCTGGACCATGTCAGGCTCTTCATCTGAGGCTGTAAAGGCAGATGCTTTGACCGCTTTGATGTGTTATGAAACAGAGATTTTCTGAGAAGAAAAAAATAAGAATCTGCTGGTTTTTGTCTGTTTTGTTGATCTCACAAGGTTTTTACTATGATGGTGATAGAAGGAAAAGACAAGAGCGTGCTGAGAATATCCCAGCAGCTCCCTCTCTCCACTGTACTCAGCCATCTTGCAAACAATGGTCCACATAAGTGGAGAGAGGAGTGAGCACACGTCATACTACTCAGAGAGGCCCAGAGGAACAAACACACTGTCAGAGTAATCTCTTCTTCTCTCTGCACGCTGCCATCAGCACACAAGAATCCAAATAACAACAGTGCCATCTGCAGCCTGCAGCCTGAGGGCTCATCTCCACATCAGCTCCTGTAGCCTCTGAATCCAGCCCAGGGAGACACGCAGAAATGATTTCATTAAGCGGGGATGTCAGGGTGCTTACAGACTGTTAATTAGGCCTGTTGATGCTCAGACATCCCCTCATGTTCCCTCTCTTCCGCTTGTGACACTGAGCTGCAGCCACAGCTCACTGCAGCTGAGAAATGAACCCCAGCTCCAATAATCTCCCCTCAGCTCCATCACAGAGTAACTGCAAGGCTACCCCAGGCATTTCTTTGGGAAGAAATCTGCTTTCTGCTGCAGCATGTTCAATAACAGTCCGCGCTATAGCGTTAAATTAGTTTTAATCCTGGAAGCTGTAGAGAGAAGTCTGCTTTTAGTGAAGAACTCTGCAGGGACGTTCATTTACAAAATCCCCCAACACACCACAAAGCTTCTGAGTCCATCCTTCACCTTAAAAACTCAGAAAGCTTTTGGTGAGGGGAGCAAACTGCGGTCATCAGTTAACAACAGGGTGCTTCCTGTCCTCACAGCAAGAGTCTGTATTAACCCGCTCAGAGGAGAGGGTCAGATTAAAGGCCTGATGTCCTACATGATGAATGTGTTCATGAGGATGATGGACTGACTCTTTTAGTTGCTGAGTGTGAGAATAATTTGAATAACATGTGGATTGGTAATTTGGATTAAACCAATCAGATTCTGTGAGGTGTAAAATGTGTTAAAGTGAATGAGTGGAGCTGAAAGCCGCAGGGCAGAGAGAATTAGAAGTAATAGATGGTTAGGGGCTGAATCACTGCTTGAGTGGGTATTAAATATGTCATTTAAATTTAGTGACCACAGGAACCTGCTGACTCAAAGCCTGTGGACCTGAGTGCCGCTGTAACAGCTGCTCTTTTTGGAGGAGGATGGATGCTGAGCGGCTCAGAGTCTAAGATAACAAGCACTACCATCAGTCTGGTCTCTGACGAACAGACGGGGGAGACATTTGTTGCAGAAAGTAAACTCAGTAACCAGTGTGCTCATCTTGGCTGCTGTGTATAACTACATCTAAAGCTCCAACCATGATGGAGGAGATGGCAGATAACAGTGAGGTCCTCAGTTCAGAGATTTGTGGATTTTGTAAGGGAGATGGAGTGTTTTAGAAACCCCAGTCTGCAGGAAATGTGAAACAGCAGCTTCTTTAAAGAGTGTAGGACCACCAAGCTGCTCGCACTTCTTCACCTCCAACATCCTGCTGCTTTCATCCTGATAGAGAGAGCAAGAAGTTAGTCCTCTGACCACTGATAATATCATAATTTTGAACTTTATCCAGCCTGAGCAGCTCTGAACTGAAAATGTGATGTGCAGAAAGCTCGGATCTGATGGGGTTTCTGTGGATCAGAGACTGCTGTGAATATCAGTTTGTTATAAACATCAGGCTGTTTTTACCCGTTGCTCCGACACCAGGGAAAACAGAGGGAAGAAAATCAACATGTGGCATATAAAAAGCAGGGCTTAGTATGTGACTGTGTGTTCATGCATCCAGCTTCAGAGCTGGAGAATGGGGTCCCTGCAGAAACATAAAGCCTTTGAACGTCTCTTTGTAGCACAGAGGAACAAAGAGCACATTTGAAGTGTGAACTTGTTGGATCAGAAATTGTTTTCTCTCTCAGCTGCAGGCTTAGCTCCTGCCTCCTGTCTTTCCAGAAATGTCTCTGAGCTCCACTTTCTCTGAAGGTTAAACTGAATGAGACTCGCTGTTCCAGGATGTAAATATCAGAGGTCACAGACATGGAGGGTGGCTCTTTGATTGACGGCTAAATTATTCAATTACAGTTTTCAACTCGTCTGTCCTACAGGCTCCCTGCTCAGAATCTGACGCCAGCAAAGGATGAAGGACACGAGAAGGTTCACATTCTGTAAGCGTGGACAGGTTCACGTTCAGGTGTGTTCACTCCAGAGTTTATTTACATGGAAGAGTTCAAGCCACTGCATGCCAGCACAAACTTCTGAACTTCAACTGGAAACCAAACATCAAAATCTTCCAATTTGTGTGGATTTGGCGCCCTCTGTAGACAAAGTGTGCATTACATGGTTTCATTTAGAGCATCAGTCATGCCGGTTTTGGTGTTATGATCTCTTAGAGTGCCGAGACAAAGAGCTAGTCCAGATTTTCTTTGGTAAAGCAGAAATCTGGATGATCTGGTCTTGGTCCCTCAGATGGTCCCCTAGAAGTTTCCTATTTCTTGTGCACACTCAGCGTCTGTGTGACCTTTTGAGAAGCAGCAGTCCGTCTCCCTCTCTCCATCAGCTGGACGTGTCCACTCCGAGCCTCCTCGCTGTCACTGAGTCTCTGAGCAGAGCTGAAGCTGCAGCTCTGAGCGAGTCCACATCCTCCATTCAGACATCAGGCCGAGGCTGTCTGCATTAACTGAGAGATGATTTCTCACTCCGTTCCTCTTTGAATTACCTGATAGTTCATCCTTCACCCTGAACTCTCACTTTGGATGAGCTAATCTAACTCTTTGCTTAGGCTTCATTCAATAATTCTCTCTGTGTGGAGCTTTTTAATCCAAGAAATTCAGCATTGGTTCCTCCTTTCTTCTGCCTCTGGGTGACTCTTCCTTTACCTCCCTCCTCTCCTCTGCCTCTCTCAGGGCAGTTTGAGCTTGTTAAAAAAGGATGACTCTGTCTCTCACAGCTGAAATATAGCAGCCAGAAATATCTCTGCTCTCAGAAAGTTCAGGCTCACACTGGGAATCTGGGTATGGATCCTCTGACAGAGGCCCCCCGGGGCACCTTAAGGGCACTTTGTGGTCTGAAGGGTTGAAGAAGGATAACGTTTCTTCTGTACAGGACTCTTATCAGCCTCCAGAGTTTACAGAATCTGGTCTCTGTCATGAGGGAGGCTGTGATCTAAGTTAGAAGTCCCTCTCAGTGTTTTCAGAGCCTGGGTTCAAATACAGACATTATCTCATGAGATCAATCCTTGTGCTGTGATGATGATGAGGCAGGGTGTCATGTGACAAGATAATGAGAAGTTAGCCAGTTCCACTTCTGTTCTTCATTTAGACCCATTATTATAAAACTACTCACAAAGAACAGGTGTCCTCATGAGACACGCGGAGATAACAGAGCAGAGTTGAGGGTGTGTGATCAGTCCTAAGACCCTGACGTCTGTCATGGCATGTCTCAGAGTCAGCAGGCTTTCAGACCTCCTGCTGGAAAATGTGCTCCACCTTCAGGCTCTGAACTTCAAACTGACACAAACATCTAAAGGAGAGCTGCACCAGGTTGAGAGAGAAAAACATCCCCATCACTTCCAGAAACAGGAGCAGAGACTCAAACTGTGTGGAAAACAAACCCAGTGGGAGGTGTTCATCTTCTTCTTCACATAAATCTGAGGCATCAGGATGTGTGTTGGATCCATGCTCTATGGATGCTGGGGATGCTGAGGTCCACGTTTAACTCTGACCGGTGGCCTTTCACCTCCTCCTCAGTCTCTGCTCTGCCTTTGTCCTCTCTGAATAAAGTCATGACAGCCTCAGAATAAGACTGTTAAGTGTGAGCTAACAGGTTGTACGTGTTGTGGTGAATCGGTCTCTCCTGGCTCAGAGGCAGCCTGCAGCTATCTCAGATTAACAGCAGTGTTCCCTAATAGAGGCTGTTAAACTTTTGTAGCTGTGAGATGTCTGAATCTCTGTCTGTCCTGGAAAAGTCTGCATGCTCATCCAAAGGCGCTCAGCTGCCTAAGCTGACGGTAAAGAAGACGGTAAACGGGTTCTCATTAGTCTACAGCCTGATCCAGGGATCACAAGCAGCTGTTCTAAACATCAGGAGGGATCCGGGGTTTCTGTACCTCAGACTAAATGTGAGACATCTTTCTGAACATAGAGATGACGGCACAGGCAGGACTCCATGTTGGAGGTTTTTATCAGTTCAATTCAGTTCAAATCAATTGTACACACTTAAACATCTAGTTAAATACACTTAATAGATGTGCAAAAATAGCATGCAGTGCAAAAAGAATTTTAAAAAATTAAATTAATAATATAGACTATATCTATGTACATTAGAAACATTACAAAATTACAATTATTAACTGTTAAGTGTAAAAAAATGATTAAAAAGTGTACAGAGTGTTTGATTTTTATAGATTATAAATATTTTCAGGACCAGCCAAGGGCCTGAGCCTCAGCCACTGTTAAAAGTTGGTCCTGGTCCTGGTCCTGGTCCTAGCTTTGGACTGGTGTGTCCCCCTGCTCGCGGGCTCATGGTGGTTTTAGTCCGTCCTGAGTCCTTCTTTTGTCACAGCAGTGAACAAATCGAGCAGCTGTGTTTGCACATTGCTGTACCTCCCTGTTTAGGAGCAAGAGTTTGTTTCAAAGTGTGTGTTTGTGTGTGTGTGTGTGTGTGTGTGATCGGTGAGAAGTAGGAGTCTCTGAGGTCCTGGGGGGCCAGGTGCGTCTGTGCCGGCCTTTCTCGATAGCCAGGTTGTGCTCAGTGAGGCTGTACCTGGTCAAGGATCTCCTGAGCTGCGGGTCGCTCACAGTGCTCAGGTATTCTGCCGTGGTGCACTTCCTGTTCAGGGCCAAGTACAGCTCCAGTTTGCTCTGCTGTTTGGTGTACTCTGTCCAGTGGGTCAGGTAGTTTTCTTTCTGTTTCTTGATGGTCTGGTTCAGTGTGGCTGTCTTTCTGTTTGGTGGCTCTACTTGTGTTTGTGAGCGGAGTTCCTGAACCAGCTGGCTGAGAGGACATTTGTTCACAGCCTGTCTGTGGGTGAGGGCTTTGTAGTGGAGAGTGCTGGGCTTACTTTCCTGAAGGTGCTCGAAGAATTTGATGGCCCTCTTCTCGATTTTAATAATTAGAGGGTATTGACCTAACTCTGCTCTGCAAGCATTGGTGTTTTGCGCTGAACACGGAGGATGACTTTGCAAAGTTCTGCATGTAGAGTCTCAGTTTAGTGTTTGCCCCATTTTCTATAGTCTTGGTTAGTGAGTGTACCCCAGACTTCACAACCATAGAGAGAAATGGGTTCTACGACAGAGTTTAGTATTTTGATCCAGATTGGAATTGGAATGTCTAATTTAATGTTCTTTTTAATGGCGTGGAAAGCTTTTCTGGCCTTGTCTCTCAGGTCGTTCACAGCTTTGTTTTCGAAATTGTGTTTGGGCTGAAGACAAAACAGAGCCATTTAAAAATGAACAACATTTTCTGACTTGCTATCCTAAATTTCATCCTTGCAAATTAAAACTCTGTCACTCTCGGTGGCACAGGGAAAGAAATCAGCAGATCATAGTGTGAGTGTGATACAAAGAGTATGTGTGAATTAGGGGCATTAAAAACTTGAATATATGCATACTTACCTCAATTATCTTAAAACTTAAAAGCAACAAAAAAGATAGGATCTTATTGAGTCCCCCCTGATATTCTGCAATCAGCTGACGTGTCTTTGGGTGCCTGAGTTTGTAAAGCAACAATAACCAAAGTTGTGCACAGAGGGAGATCAATTTTTTAGGCTTTATGTTTTTAGACCTCTTGGTTTATAGATCCATCTAAACGTTTTGCTGCAGTATTTTTTATGTGTTGTCATCTAATGTCCCGAGAATTACATTTAACATCCTTAAATGGGACTATTTTCTGTGGCAGCTGCTGGTCTCTCAAGAAGGAAAAGCTTTTTTTTTTCCCGGCCTACATCATAAATGTGTTTGTTTAATTGTATGTAAATTCTACCCTCCTTCCCTTTTCTAGTCGTTTTTAACAAAGAAAAAGTCGCTGGGGATCGGTGAAGTCTTGGGATCAGTTCAGAACAACGAAACAAATGAAAAACTTTGAAAATGCTCTGTCAGATGTCTATACTTTAACATCAATGATTCACTCATTTCGCTGTCAATTAAAAATGGATTCTGCCCCAGACAGATCATCCAATCATTATGCAAAAGTAGAGCATCCAGGCCAGCCCACTACCCCATAAACCCCAAGAGACATTGAGTTTCCGATGGGCGGGACAAAGCCCAGCAGTTATCCCTTTTAGAACAAAAATGATCACCTGAAATTAAAAAGATACCAATTCAGACCAGTTTCGTATTATCAGAGGAACTGTGGTTGCTTTGCACAGGGGTTAAAAACACATCTCCTTTGCATTTATTATGAACTATCAGAGGTCCAAGGTGAAACAAATCCTGTGCAAATAGGAGAGTAGATGCATTTTATAGTAGCCTTAATTTAAGTAAAATCAGTCATCATCCTCAGTACCTCTCAAATCCTTTTTGCAAATAGTTTTTGCCCTCTCCCCCACTTTCCAAAACAAACTGACGCCCTTGGCAAGGGCCCATGTCTGGAGGAACTTGTGCAGAAGGTGGAGGTGTTGTTGTAACCCTTTTTGGTTGGTGGTAGCAACACCAGGTTGTCAGTGAACAGCAAGCATTTAACCTCTGTCTGCAAAGGTGACGCCCGGAGCCGCAGACTGTTCTAGATACTCTGCCAGTTCATTAATGTAAATGTTGAAGAGGGTTTGGGTCAGACTGTACCCCTGTCTGACCCATCCTCTCTGAGGGAAGAAGTCAGTGTGTTTATTATTGGTTTTAATGGTGCACTTGTTGTGAGCATACATCGGCTTTATAATATGTATGTTTTTCCTCCTGTGCCACTTTGCAGTCGTATATACAGCAGACCCTGGGGCCAAATTGAATCAAATGCTTTTTTAAGGTCAACAAAACAGGAGAATAGTTTGCCTTTGTTTTTGCTGGTTTGTTTATGGTTTGCAAGGATTTGCAAGGAGGTTTGTTTAGGGTGCTGAGGGTGAAAATATGGTCTGTTGTGCGGTGATTTGGTAGAAAAAGCCAATTTGGGATTTGCTCAGGACATTTCTTTTGGTAAGGAAGTGTAGGAGCAGCTGGTTGATGATCTCTTGTGGGATGTGTTTGGTCCGTGGCTGAGTGTGACATCCTTCAGGGTCTTTTCAAAAGTTGGGACTGCTACCTTGAGATTGTGTACTTCATCATCTAGGCTGTGCTGGTCGAAGGTAGGGTGGGGGGCCACATAGACATTTGGCCTTATTGCACAGTCTCTAAAGATTTGTGCAGTTACTCTGCAGATGAGGGAGGGGTGAAAGTCTCTTCTGGGCAGCAGGATAGAGATGACCACCTTGTGTGCTCCATCTTCACTTGTTTGACCTCTAGCTGTGTGAATTTGTGTCTTGGCTTGAGGAGTGAGTTGGGCTCTGTGGTGGGGGGCCGATCTTCTGATGGTGTTACAGCAGGCCATGGGAAGCCTGCTTGGTCTGTGGTGGACGTGTGGGCTGTCTTCTCCTGTGCCCTCTCAGTGATTCTGGAGTTTTCTTTGATGGTGGTTAGGTTGCCCTGAATCATAACTGTGCTCCTCTTGTAAATGTGTATGTCGATCTGTTCATTGTCAGGGTTTATTTTCAATGTCCATCCTCCACTGAATCCACCATTAAGGACAGAGGGGTAGTGGTTGTCAGAAAAAATGGTGGTTTCCCACTTGAGAGGTACTAACAATTTCTCGTGCCCAAAGATAGTACTACTCAATAATTTGTTATATGGACTCCTATCTTCCTAATTACCTTGCACCATTTTCCCGTGTGGTCGTTGATGGGATGAAGGACGCACGAAGAGACATCCGAGTTCTCAGCTGAAGCTCGATTTATTTATTACAATGAGTCAAGAATGTTAAACAGAGTCTCTGGGTTCAAATTATGTAGCCCTGACATTCAGACAAGTTCTGGGGTCAGTTCACGAAGAATGAACCTCAAATCTCTTTCCCTGAAACCTTTTATAGTTCTAGATCCTTCTACTTAGACATTCAGTTTTCTATTCTTAAGGTGTTGTCTTCCTGTGCAGACTGGGTCCAGACATCATTTTCCACGTGGTCGTTGCTCGTTCTTGTTCTCGTGGTGGAGCAGAAGAGGGTGTTTACCTAATGAGGAGTTGTTAAAACATGCACACACACTCACACAAATAATATTGTCTGCCACCAAGTCACCACTTGCAGATCTCCATAGCAACAGTTGACCTTTTTTTCTACATCCGACCCTTATACCCAGTTTCACCTACTCTGTCTAGTCTCAGCACATTAACACTCTGTATGTACTTTTTCATTTTGTATGACTTAAAGTTTTCTCTTCCTTCTTACAGTGTACATCAATTCATTCTTCATCCTGTTACCTCTCATGAACTTTAAACCCTCTGAAATATGTTCACCAATACATTACCTCAATGCGCACATTTTGATAGTACTTTTAGCAAAACATATGCACATAAGTTGTATATTCTAACATGGTCTTCAAAGGAAGCATGCCATGCCTGCGGATGTTCAGTGTGTAAAATAGGGTTTGATGTGCTGCTGGTTTTGGTACAGTTTGCAAAAAGAGTCTCTACACCGCTTTTCAGGAGATCTCCTTTTGATATCTTCCTTACAGAGTCGTTTGCGCATTTAGCTGGGTATTCTATTTCGATGTATGGGGTGTTTGAAGTCCTTTGAGCCTTTTGCATGTGTGGATGGGGGCCTGTTGTGCCCAGCTTCCATTGTTAAGGCTGGATTATGCTTTCCGTGCGGACGAGATGCGTGGAAAAAAGATGCCCACGAGAGATTGCGTGAGACTTTTATTCTTTATTTCATCTGCGTGGCGACTGTTGGCATCCATTCCCAAACTGCAGGGGGCAAACCCACGTCTGCCAGAGCATTTAACTGGAGTAGAAGAAGTTTGCCTTTGTTTACAGTTTACAACATTTTTTTTTTATGCCTATTCCTCTTCTCTGTAGAGTGTGACCACAAGGAATAGTCATCACACAGTTATCACTGCGATCTCTTTGTGATGAATCAAATGAATGCCTGTATTTTTGCATTTTAGACAGTCGAAGCTCTGGGTCGGCCGCCATGTTGTCTGTGTGTCTCCGCACGACAGTTAGAAATTTCCATAGGTGTGCGACACGGAAATTTTCTGTGTGAGAGGTGCCGTGTTAGGGGGCAGGGATGCCAAAGTTACGTCATTCGTCTGCCTTGGGCGGAGCGGAGCACACAGGTATGGAAAGCATAAACCAGACTTTAGGGTAAGTGAGTCTACCAGTCTTCAACACCTCTGGGTTACTCGAGGGCACAGTCTACTGTAGGCTCTGTATCCAAGTCTTTGGGTGAATTCCAATTCCTGTCTTAACCCTCAATCTTAACCCTCAATCTCAAAACTGCGCACTCCCGCGAAGTGTAAGTGCTGTCCCAATTCTCAGAATGTTAAGGTTGAGGGGTAAGACTGAGGCTGTATCTCCCTCAATACTGAGATTCTCCACCACCACCCTTGGGAGTAAGGGCTACCCAGAATGCATTGCGTATTTTCAGTAAATAAACATGGCGTCCAAAGCGGCAGAGAAGGCGAGCTACAAATATAGTATTTTCTTTGTTAATGGAGATATAAATATTACAAAAACCATTGTATTATCTTAGTTTAGACCCATTTTATGGATTATTTAACTCGTTGTTGCATAACATTTACTTTTATTTTACGATCTTTTGTCAATAGCGTCTGGTGCGGACAAGCCATGTTGCTATCGTTTAAGTTAGTAAACGTTACAAAATGGTCATTTTTCTCAGTGGTAATGTAATTGTTTTATCAAGATAACAGCCTATATAACATGCTTGTGCCGATAATGGTATAAGATGACCAGGCTAATGTCATCTCCTGTAGCTGCAGAGTTATGTAACGATAGTTATAGCTGGTGTTTACCTTTCAATAAACTATGGTATGCTGTGACAGCTGAATATGTCCGTGGTTGTGTTATTCATACAGATATTTTTTTGATAACGCTAACCGAAGGAATAACTGACAGACAGTCCACAACAATTTCACTTGCATTTAAGGGGTGTCCCATTTCTAAGTCACAAGATAGACCTTAACACTTGGTTTTGAGGGCGACTAAGATTGAGGGTTGAGCTTGAGGGTTAAGATTGAGGGTAAAGAAAGGAATTGGAATTGGGCCTTCGTCTAAATAAGTGTGTAAAAATTCCTGATAATTGTTTGGAAAAAAAGGATATATTCAAGATGCTTTACTCCTTTCAAGGTCCTTGCAAATTATTCAGGTATAATCAAAAATTGAAGATTTTTGTAGCTTTTCCAAGCAAAAAGTTTTCAGAAGTTCAGGGGAGCACTCTCTCTCAGCTCCTCTCTGACCTGAGCTCCTCAGACCTGGATATCTGAGACATGTTTGATGACTCTGACCTGAGCAGCTGACCCTGAGCTCAGAGTTTATAAAGGAGCTTTTCTCTCTGCAACCGTGGAAGTTGTGTCTCTTAAAGGAGGGTTTTAAGGCTGAATGTGACAGAGACAGAGGCTGATCTTCAGATGTTGTTGAGAATTGCTCAGATGCACAACGCCGAGATATGAACAAAACAAAGACAGGATCAACTTTCAGCCTCTTGCAGGTTTTATTGAAGATTCAGCATAACACATCTCTCCACAGACAGACCCCTGAAGAAACTTCTCCTCCACTCTGTACAGCCTTTCCATGACTTCATTGTTTTCTGTTTTCCACCACTCTGACCAAACTCCTCTTTGCACAATCCTTGCCTCAGTGCCTGCATACTGTCAAAACATTTATAACACAGGAGCATGAATGTTCAGCCAAAAACCTTTCACCTCATTCTGCTTGGTAATGGGAACATGAGCTGCTGATCCTTCCCAAACATCATTTTGGAAGAGCTGGCTAATTTAACTACTTCCTGAGAACCTTAACTCCCTTGAATCTTCTCAAATGTCATTCCAGGATAAACTGACAAAACACGTAGATCCTGCAAATTAACCACTCTGCTTCTGAATGTTGTTCCAGGTTGAGCTGACTGAACACCTGGGTTTTTCCCTAACTCATCAATCTGCTTCAACAGATCCCCCTTTCAGACCAATTAAGGGGTTAAAATACTACCAATGTTTATTTGTGAGAATTAGGTACAGGTGATTATAGCCTTGTAAATAAAATCTTTGATTTTTTCATACAAAATTTGGATTTCGATATTTTTCAGATTTCTTTCTTTATCTTAAAGGAAACAACAAGTATGTCCGAGGTATGTGCATATGACCGAGGTCATTTGAAACAAATGATACTAATATTTTACAAAAAAGTCCAGCTTTAAAGAATGAAGTTACAGGGATACATTTCGCATCTGTTGCCGCAAACCTAAGCCAGTTCCAAATCACAGAAGATAAAACTCCTTTCTTTGGAACAAACTTTTGCTCTCGTTAGCACTAGCCATGTTTCTGTGTTTGTGCCGTTATACATTGTACATGGAGACAAAGGGGAGCGGGAAGCTACGGAAGCTCTTACAGACAAAAGGTACTCTGTAGCAAGTGGAGAAAAACACTTGAATTTTTGTCATTTTTCAGAAAACATAGAATTCATTGATGAAATCAATATAACGCCTAAGGTCTAGTGACAATTTTGAATTATTTCATACTGCTGGGTCAAATGAGATTAAAGATGGATTTCCACAACAAGGTCACCGAAAGACCACACTGTCCCTGCTTTAGAGCTGAGGTTACATCAGACACAAATGGAATATGATACCTATATGTTGCGTATAATGAATACTGTATGTATGATTAAACCAGTTTGATTACACTGTTACACATGACCAGAACCTTGACTTCATCAGTAACACAATACAGAATTTTAGCCTTCATTGAACAGGTTCACACCACAGACTGTATAATGAGTGGACGTAAGGACGTTCGGCTCAAACTGAAGCCTCCAGCAGATGCCCCGACCCCTGGTGTCTGGCTGCAGTATCGGTCATAAGCCCCGCCCCCTGGTGTCTGGCTGCAGTATAGGTCATAAGCCCCGCCCCTTGGTGTCTGGCTGCAGTATAGGTCATAAGCCCCGCCCCCTGGTGTCTGGCTGCAGTATAGGTCATAAGCCCCGCCTCCCCATGTATTCCAGATATGAGCCGGGAAAACTTTAAAAAATTACGATACATCGTAGAAACGTTTCTCTCATCTTTACGCTCAGGTGGTATGATGATGTCATCTGGCTGCATGGTGTTCAGGTGTTTTTTTTGCTGAGAAGTTGGTTTCTCATTAGTTATTGGACGTTAAAAACCGCAATATAAGTTTCGTTTTACGATAGTTGACAGCTGCCGCTCGTGAGTAGTTTTTGTCGTTGATATAAGAAACTTCGGGAAAGAGCCAAAAGGAGACTAAACCTTCTGAAAAAGAAGAAATAAATATTTTTATTTCTCTTTTTTACTTGGCTCCACCGGAAATTCTCTACTGCACAAACTCTGGCTGCACAATGGCGGCTAGAGAAACGGGGTTTTTTTGCTTCAAAAACGTAGAACGGTGACAGGCGGAAGCACGCTGTTTATTCTATATACAGTCAATGGTTCACACCTTGTAAGGCAAAAGCCTGCTGGCAACCTTTAACGTGAACCCGACCTGACATCATCTTCCATTAATCCACACATTTCATAAATTTCAAATATAAATGCTTTCCAAAATAACTACCAAACCTGCTTTAACTGTAAACATGTAAACTGTGAGCAATGATGTTGAATCAGCTTGGTTGATGAAGTTGCACCTGTGACTCAAATACATGACTGGTGGATTAAACTGACCTATGACTGAAACATGACAAAATACTCATGACATGAAACATCTACGTATGTATATGAAAATATGCAACACACATTTAACATGATAAGGTGTCATTACACTGTGGTATGTCATAGATTAAGAGTTCACAGTTCTGCCATCCCAGGGTTTCTTCCTGCTTTAAACAGCTCGTAGTTTTATCATGGAGTCATTTAAGCAGTCAGGGATGTGGTGCAGAACTGGATACCTCCCATTCTCTGCCTCCTTTTCATCTAAGCAGAGTTGTACCATTTGGAAAGGAGTTAGCATGTTCAGCATATCAGAAACAAACTAGCATTAGGACGAGTGCCCTGATTCCTGTCTCCGCCCAAAGGACTTCTCATTCCCCTAAAATTTGGCTTATCCAATCCATTTCCCTCCCACCAGCACTCTCCTCAAACTCCACTTCAATTTAATACACACAGAAACAGCAGGACTGAAGATACCAGCTGAGAATCTGCTGCTCTCTGGACTAAGATGTTTTATCCTACGAAGATGCTTTCTGCAGATCGTGGGATCACTTAAATGAGTGTTTTTGTGCGTCAGACCGGGTCTCAATGCACCAATCGGAAGAACTGCTGAGTGTGTGACAGTGAAGGAGGAGCTCTGATAAACACAGAGGACTCCTTCATTTGACATTTTCAGCTTAAATGAGTCCTTGCAGTTTGAAGAGGGCATCTGTGTACGCTTTCCTGGCTCTGATCTCTGATAAACACGAGGAGGAAACAACCTTTTCTTCTCTGACTTTGAGATAACAAAATAATTAACTCTGATACTAAGATAAGAGCAGGAAAAGGGAAAACTGCAAGCTAAGCCTGAATGATCCTCTTCTCGGTGTGCTCTGGATCCAATGAGGAGACGTCCTTATCAGATCATGTTTCAGATGGAGGGAAGAGGCTGAGGATGTGTTCACGTGTTAATGAAAGAAATCATGAGGTCTCAACAGCTGTTCTCTGAGTGGTGTATTTGTGGTTTCTCAGGTCACATGACCCCCTGATCCTCAGTATACATGGCTCCCTGAGCTGAGGAGCCTGTCAGCTTTTTCCTGTCACAGTTATGTGCACATGAGCAGATAAACATTGATGATCTGTCCTGCTATAGAGCTTTTAGTGTCCTGCCATTGACTTTACTGTGAGGTCTGATCAGATGGCAGCTGTGATGAAGAGTGAGCAAAGGTAGACGATGATGAAATGGAGACAGATCTCAGCTCAAATTGATTCTGACTGAAGATAAGTTTAGGGAATTTTCCCCCAAGCACTCATGACTTCTGAGCTGTGTTTATCCGTGTATCTGTGGCGTCCATCAGAGCTTCATTAGACAAAGACCTCTCAGGACACAAGAGTCCAGGAAGTGAAGGCACCACGGAAACTAGGAAGTCACTTAAACTGTGGACAAGTATCCGGACGTCCTGTTCATCCCCTCCCGTCTGCTCACTCCGAGACATGAGACCCCAGGAGTAATAAGGAGGCCTGAATGTGGTCAACAGAAACTATGAAATAGAAGCACACACTTGGACTGAGTTTTGTTTGAACAGATTAGGAGTCTTTTAAAAAGTGGTACACTTTAATTCTGCTAAATGTTCAAACTGTGAAGTCAATCACAGAGTACAGTTTCCACCATGTGGTCAGGGTTTATCTCTGAGCTTGGAAAGAAAAAGGCCTGCAGCGTGTCAAATCAAAGTTTACTCTTTATTTATTTAATACATATATATAATTCAGGATGTACAGCAGAAGAGGACCAATCAGAGACGAGTGTTCAGCCTATGGACTCACTTCAGCCATATTTGTTTGTCTCCAACGTCTTCATTATAACCAGCAGCGTACTTCTTCCCCTGGAGCTGTAAGGACAAATGGAGAGAGAGACACACACACATTAACAAAGCTTTAGGGGAGTCAAAAACCAAGAAGAGCTGAGCCACTAGCTAAGAGGGGCCCGGTCGCAAACTAAAAGGGTTGAGTTAGAAAATAAGAAGAGCTGAGTTAAACTAAGAAGAGCTGAGTCACAAACTATATGCTGAAACACAAACCAAGAGCTGAGTTAAACTAAGAAGAGCTGAGTCATAAACAAAGAAGAGCCGAGTCACAAACTAAGAAGAGCTGAGTCACAAACTATATCCTGAGTCACAAACTAAGAGCTGAGTTAAACTAAGAAGAGCTGAGTCACAAACTATATGCTGAATCACAAACCAAGAGCTGAGTTGAACTAAGAAGAGCTGAGTCATACACAAAGAAGAGCCGAGTCACAAACGTAGAAGAGCTGAGTCACAAACTATATGCTGAATCACAAACCAAGAGCTGAGTTAAACTAAGAAGAGCTGAGTCATTAACAAAGACGGGCTGAGTCACAAACTAAACAATGGGTCATGAACAAAGAAGAGCCGAGTCACAAACTAAAAAGAGCTGAGTCAAAAAAAAACTAGGAGGATTTGAATTAGAAACTAAGAAGAGCTGAGTCACAAACAAAGATGGGCTGTGTCATAAACAACATAACTGAGTTACAAACTGTATGCTGAGTCACAAACAAGGAGTTGGGTTAGAAACTAAGAAGAGCTGAGTCACAAACTAAGAAGAGCTGGGACACAAACAACATTACTGAGTTACAAACTATATGCTGAGTCACAAACAAGGAGCTGTGTTAGAACTAAGAAGAGCTGAGTCACAAACTGAGAAGAGCTGGGACACAAACTATATCCTGAGTTACAAACTATATGCTGAGTCACAAACAAGGAGCTTGGTTAGAAACTAAGAAGAGCTGAGTCACAAACAAAGAAGAGCTTGGACACAAACTATATGCTGAGTCACAAACTAAGAGCTGAGTCACAAACTTTATGCTGAATCACAAACCAAGAGCTGAGTTGAACTAAGAAAAGCTGAGTCATTAACAAAGACGGGCTGAGTCATAAACTAAACAATGGGTCATGAACAAAGTAGAGCCAAGTCACAAACTAAAAAGAGCTGAGTCAAAAACTAGGAGGATTTGAATTAGAAACTAGGAAGAGCTGAGTCACAAACTAAGAAGAGCTGGGACACAAACAACATAACTGAGTTGCAAACTATATGCTGAGTCACAAACAAGGAGTTGAATTAGAAACTACGAAGAGCTGAGTCACAAACTAAGAAGAGCTGGGACACAAACAACATTACTGAGTTACAAACTATATGCTGAGTCACAAACAAGGAGCTGTGTTAGAAACTACGAAGAGCTGAGTCACAAACTAAGAAGAGCTGGGACACACACTAAGAAGAGCTAAGTCACAAATTAAGAGGAGCTGAGTTAGAAACTAAGATAAGATGAGTCACAAACAAAGAAGAGCTTAGTCACAGAATAAGAACTGGGTTACAAAATGAGAGAACCTCAGTCACAAATTCAGATCTAGGACTTTCCACAACGAGTGATTTGTCTTTTTGCTTAAAACATCTCAGAGTCGGGACTGACCGCTGCAGCTGGTAGAGCCTCAAAAACAGAATTCAGTGTTTTATTCTTAACAAAGAGTGTAATAAATACCTGAATTGGTAACCTGAAGGGGAGATTTTAATGATTGAGGGACATTTTCAAAACATGCTGACTCACTCTAAAGAGAAACCTTTCATCCAGTCTCACATCTCTACGTTTCTTCTTTTTAATAAAGTATGTGCGCATCTGTAATAAAACCTGTCTTTCTGAGGCTTTCTACTGTTTACTTCTCTCTGTTTGTTGGAGATTACTCCACCGCTCCCCTCAGCTCTCGTTCCCTCGACCAAAATCCAGGCTCAGAGCTAAATGTCAAGTCTCAGCCTCCTGAAGCATCGCACACACCCAACTTTGCATTGAGGGGAGACAAAAAACAATCTCCAGTCAATAAACAGAAAAGGTCAGGCAAGAATGTTCCTAATGGCACAAAAATATGTAAGAATATTCTCCATCTCTGACGTTGTGTAACTACTAGCGACAGGGTATAAAAGGCTGAGACAAATGAGATGTGTCATGTTTACAGAGCTGCACAGGCTCAACATGAGAATCCAAAACACCCAAAGGGCAGAGAGGATTTACAGGTTTTCAGAGTTTTCCAATACATGTTGGAGGTTTCAACAGGCAAAAACACCTTGGAATCAAAACATGGCATGGAACTAAAGCTTAGCTCATCCTCTGGTGATTACTTCAGCAAAACAACAGATTATTTTCAATATACCTCAGACTCACAAGGAATGACCTAAGATGAGTCCAGAATCCAGCTCCATTGCAGTCTATACCTCTCTAGGCTAATTAGTGTCTCTTAAACACATACTGCCCCCCTCTGTCCATCAAAAGGAATAGCACCAAGACCACTGCTCGGACGTGCACTTCTTCTCAAGCTGCTGCTCGGTGAGAACTCTGATCAAACTAGACATTGATCTACACACACAAAGGTGTAGAGAGGACAATGGATGTGGAGTGTGGTGCTGTCCTTCTAATGAGCTGTAATAAAAGCTGGGCTGATTTATTAGAGAGATCTGGGAAGATCCTTTCAATCACTACTCTCACTCTCTGGCCCCCATATATCAAAAGTGCTCACAACCCAAAAATGGGTGTACGCTCATCTCCACGCACAGATCAGTTTTCATCAATCTGGACATGGGTGAAGGGTATGAACTTTAGGATAACCATTTTCTTAAAGACACACTGGGGAACAATTTGATTTTTTTTTTTTTGTTGAGTTCTATTTTTATGCTGATTAAAACTGAAAAAAAAAAAAAAAAAGAACTCAACAGAATTTTTTCTTCATATTGTTTCCCAGTGCGATAAAGTATTATCAATGCACCACAAACTGTTTAACCTACAAACTGATTTATTTACTTAATTTCTGGTTGTTTTGTAGTCTGGCCAAGAAATGCCCTGCTTGTGCAGACCGCAGTGTTATGGTTATTTAGTGCTGTTGGTTGTGATCTCATGTAAATGAATGTTGATATCCCAGCCACTAAATTTTCCCAACCGGATAAATAAAGTATTTCTGATTCTGACTCTGAACCCAGACCTGGCGTGGGATTTGAGTGTACCCTCTGCTCATGTCCAGATTGACAAATACCGATCTGTGTGTGGTCATGAGGGTCAACATCTCCAGCAGTGGAGATGCTCTTTCTGCTACAGCACTATTTCCAGGGATGTGTAGTGTTGGGCTGAAAGACGGAGGAAACGTTGATAAAAAAAAAAAAAATTAAATTGTTTGTTTATGATATGATCCAGAACCGTAAGTGATTAAAATTGAGATTCTAACATGAATCGTTTTTTCCCCCCACCCCTACTATTAATGCCACTTTTCCAGCTTCATTCTTTTCTACCTTTGTTACTATGGCATCTATCCGCTGCACAGAGAATTTTTTCCATACTGCGTCCTTCTATGTTGTAAATTCTGTGGGTCAGGTGGGCTGAACCTGGAATAATTAGGGACGTATTCTTTAAACTACAGTGGTTTTCAGCGGCCAGATTTAGCAATACCTATTAGGCTGTTCGCTGTGATTGGCCCTGATACGCACAATCAATAAATAACGTGTGGAGATTGCTGTAAGATATTTTTTACACCCAAATCTGAGCCACAAGGTTGATAAATGAGGGCCTGTGCAGGAGGAAAGGAAGCCAGCCAGTAAATCAAAAGACATCATACACACACGCACACACACTCAATTGTATAACGTGCTACCAAGAGCTACCAAAAAAGTGAGGACAGATAAGAGCTCTCACTGAACAGCAATATTTTTACACCTTCTAACATGCACAAAGCACAGGGCAGTGGAATCTGCTGAAAGGAGCAGCTCTCTCTTCAGGCGTCAGGTGGAATGAGCGTAGAGATGAATCACTGGAGTACTCAGAGCTATTTCTGCTGGCTCATTCGTTTTCTAAAAGCATGCAGCACTGTGATCTTGAAAATACATTTATGAGTCAAAGTAAGACTGCATCTATGTTTTATATTTCTATTATGTGCCTTATGTTTATATATTTATCCAACATGATCTGACTTCTTAGATCAGAGAGCAGCATTAGCCTGATTTATCATCCTGCATCTAATCTAGAGCGTATGTTCGCTCAGCCCTGTACCAGCACTGAGGCTACATTCAGTTTAACATCTGAGACTGCAGGAGTGGAACAAATCACACAGATGGTTGGAGTTATGATATCATTTTCATCATGGAAGTGAACCACAAGATGAGAAACACCTCATGTCAAACAGACAAGGCCTATGTGTGGTTCCGGTAGTTCTGTCAAGAAATCTGATCTGCCATTCTCCAACAGAGACGAGTGGTCCCACCTGTCTAACTCTACTTACCCCCCTGTATGAGAAGTATTTCTTATCAAACTCATGGGCCCCGATGGTTATCTCTGGCAGGAACTGGGGTATGTGGGCGAGCATGGCCACTTTCTGCTTGTCCTCCACACTGTAAAACAAACAGGGCGAAAGCTTGAGGGCAGGCATTAAAGCTCATGAGATAGAAGAGGATTAAAATGAGAACCTTGGCAGAAAAAGGCAACAGAAGGCATAATTAGTTGACTCCCCTGATAGTACTTTACTCTCTCTGTATAATCTGTTTCACTGAGGACCCAGGATCATGAACTTACAGCATCCTCATGTGGTGGTAGGTGACGTCATCCTGCTCCAGCCAAGGTCCTTTCTCGAACTTCAAATACTCAATATCCTCGGCCACCTGGGGACCAAACACAATCAATGCATTCTGCTCTCAGAAACTGTACCTTTACATCTCTAAGTCTTTGAGCCTTTGGTGGATCTAAGGTATCTTTCAGAGGTAACAGCTCCTCTCACCCTTTCAATGTCCAGGGCCTGGGTCGCATCATAAGCTAAGACCTCTGACGTCTCACTGAGAGAGAGATAGAGAGAAAAAGGCTCAGATTTTCTTTGGAGTTGTTTCTGATTTGATGTCAGTTTTCAGATTTCTTCCAGCTATTGTAGGCTCAAATACAAACCTGATCTGAGGCAAGAAAGACTTCTTGTAGGAATCCTCAATGGCCTTCAAGTATTTCAGGGAAACGTTCTGCAGGAAAGGCTAACAGCAGAGACGTTTCATCAGAATAATTTCAGCAAAAACCTTCAGCTCACTTTACAAATTCACATCCTCATGTCTGCAATGTCTTTTTTTGCATTTGGAATTAACAGTCAAAGCATGATGGCTTGTCTGTCACTGACAATGTTTCAGTATTGATCTACCTTTCCACTTTGTTTCAGCTTCTTCTGCACCTCCTCTGCAGGCTGGTCTAGGTAGATGGAGAGGTGAGGAGGCAAGAACTCACAGATGCTGATGCCTTTGATCTCATTATAGTGGTGCACACCTGCAGGACACAAAGCAACACTTTGAAGGTGTGCAACACTTGGCCAACAATTTCTGATTTTCAATATAACTTCTAGGGATTTAAGAAAATCAAAGAGTTAAATTTGAAAGATATGTGTTTCTGCAGTAGAAGTGACTGTGGACACTCACACTCCTTTCTGATATATCCCTCTTTGAACATGGCCTCCATGAAGACCATGTCACTGAAGGGGGAACGCTCCAGGATCACTCCTTGACCTTTCAAACAGAAAAACAGGAAAGTTAGAGATTCTTCAAACCTGTCAGATAAGCATTTATGCCCAACACAGAGTACCTGCAGGATTTTGAAAGTCAGATTTAAGATTTTTTAAGACCTTTTTAATGCCACTTTGAATGAAACTTAAGACCAAAAGCATAAATATGGTCGATGGTTTGGAGGTCCTGCTTGTTACAACCAAATCAGAGCATATGTCACTTAATGAGACTCATCCAAGTTTACTTTTTGTCTGTTTTTTGAACATAAAGTTGATCATTGGTTAAAATCTGTATGTAAAAGTGCAAACAGTGGCCCATAGTCATAGACTGTCTTGCTAGGATGCAAATAACTTATATCAGCAGCTTGTAAGACACTCTAAATCTCCTTCTCAAAAAGTCCAGCAAACAAAATAAAATCAATAAAACATTACCAAATCCTGCCCTGACAAATTTAAGACCTTTGAGTAATTTATTGAAGACCAGAATTTAACATGTTAATGAATTTAAGACTTTTAAAGACTTCTTAAGGATGTGTAGGAAGCCTGCAACAGTCAAACTGTAGACTACAGTTGTCTCTGCACCTGTGGTGAGCAGGTGCTCAATGGCGTCAGAATACTGAAGGAGCCTCATGATGTACATCCAGCTTTGTAGCCTGTAGCTGTTCCCGTCTGCTGATTTCGGGTCTGTGTAGAATTTCTCCAAGCTACACATCCCGTTATAGTCTGCAGGAAGCGGCACTGTCTCTCCAGTCATCCTGTCCATGTAGAAACTGTCGGGCTCAGGCATGTAGAGCATCCCTGAGGACAAGGAAGATTTCATGGTTGATGCTCACAGAGTGACAAGAGAACTGCCAGTAGACAGGAGAGTTCTCATGTAGATGCTTAATTCTCACTTGGACAAAACAACTGCAATATGTAGACGTAAAGACAGTTCCTGTCATACCAAGCTTGTCAGCAAGCTTCTGAGCCAGTGCTCCTTTCCCAGATGCTAAGTTTCCGTCAACAGAGATGATTTTGCTGTACTGGGATAACCGTGGTGTTGTCCTCTCACCCAGAGCATACGCCCACCAGCCATACCGCAGACTTCTCACTGAGCTGGTGTGAAGTCCTGCCTAGAGAACAACAAAGTAAACTATCTGGATCACTGCAGATTAACACAGATAATTAGGCAAAATGCAACACTCTTGACAAAGGTCCTTCTGTACAACTACTAAAAACATTATAACAGGTAATAACAATTTAATAAAAGAGCCAATGTCGCTCTTTCTCTCTAAGACTACGTCCTGTTTGAACTCTCTGACTCCTGATTCCTTTATGTGTGTAAAAAATGAAAAAAAAAAAAAAACACTTCTGCAAACATGAGAGACACTGTTCACTATTAGTTCAACACTGATACATAAATATATGAAGACAAGGTGGTGTTTGGATGAGCAGAGAAAGAAATTAAATGTAAATATCTAATAAACACACTTAGTATCTTTGAGGCTAACAAACAAAGCTAACAAACAGATCTCGGAGTCTGAGCCCTGAACAACAGACATCAGAAGTCCTTAAAGCATTTACAGATGTTACTCTTTACGCTCTCTAATCCATTAATTTACAGTAATAGACCTCATTCCGTGTTATTAATCATTCAATATCACATAATCGTTATTATTCCCACTCTGCGACCCAACCTGGAGCTAACGGCTATGCGGCTAGTTCAGCTAGCACTGTTAGCTTGTCCTTGTGAGTCTCTGACAGGACAAACTCTTCTTCAGTGTCATTTTCGCTCCTTACCTGTGAAACGTGTGCTGCTTTACATGCAGCCGTGCCTGACGGGATGACCAGCCGAATCACCCTCAGGGCCATGGTTAACTGTCCTCCAAAGACCCTCTGAAGGACTCTGAGACCTGAAATAAACCTGAGTGTGCCGACAGCTACTTTAGCTTCTGTACGTCATTTACGGCGGTTAGTCTCCGCCGCTGCATGCTAGCGCCACCTACTGATGCGGAGGTTTTCATTGTTGCACTAAGACGATGGAAAAAGGAGGAAAACTTTTCCATATTTTCTCACCCTCCTACACTTTTTACATCCAGAAATACTTCTTACTTCCGACAAATGAACACTGCAATTTTTGCACAGTTAATTATTTTATTCTGTCTATTTGTTAAAAAGGCTAGTTGATTGTGTTCTTTTTTTTATTCTCTTTTTTATTGTATATTTGTACATATTTATTATTCTCATTTCTATGATTGGGCTTGCTCCGGGACCAGGGTAACCTGATTTCGTCCCACCCATGTTTTACATGGGTTGAATGACAGTAAAACTCCTTAAATCCTTGAATCCTTGAATCCTTACAAGTTCTCAAGTCATGATGATGTCCATAGCTCCTCGGTGACTAATCTTTAATTTATTGAACTCATGTGGTCATCATTAGTCCTGATTTTGCTCTATAAACGTAAACAGTGAACTGCTCTTTGAGTCCGAACTGAGATCTAAACAGCATGTTGAGCTGTCTGTGCATACTGACCAGCAGGTGGGGCTAGGGATTTACTTAACAAGAGGTGGTTTTTTTTGAGTGCTTATTACATGGGTCAATGACGTGACGTCCCTTTTTTTGTGCAATATTTCCTTACATCATGAATTGAGTATTTCATCACATGTATTTCTTTATTCTATGAAACCTGTGTTATTTGAACACATCTTTAAACTATTAAAATATAACATGTTTTTTTGTGTTTTGGTTCCTCAAACCCCCAAAATGTCAGATGGTGCAACCGTCCTGACAAGTATCCACAGTAATTAAACTCTAAAAATTGAATGTCAGTTATTGTAAATGGAAATTAAAAATACAATGGCATTATTTTATGCTTCAACCTTTTTAAATAAAACATTCTTTGCAAATAAAAAGAATTTTAAAGCTGTTGAGAAATTTAAAAAACTTTTTTCCTGTAATTTTCACCTTGTCAAATGTCAGGGTGGTGCAACCGTAACATTAGACTTTTATTTTAAAGTGAAGAGAATAAAACAGGAAACAGGAAACTGCATCAGCCAGAGGACCCCAAATGACATTTGTGACCAAGTGGAAAAGTTTGTAGATTTCTCTGAAATACTGATAAAAAAGGTTTTTTCACTTCATTGGTGACTGGAACAATTTCCATGTCAGGTGGTACAACCAATGTAATAATGTGAAATGTTATTTTAACATCAAATTATTTATCTTATTCACAAATAAAAGAAATAAAACACACAAATTGAAAATGTATGAGTCACTACAGACACTTGAGAGATACTTGCCAATAATTTCACACAGAAAAAATAACAGGAACATATAAATAAATTTTCATATATTTGGTTGCACCACCTGACATTTTTGGGTGCTCAAATTAAAAATACTGAAAAATAATGAACCTAAAAACTTTGAAATGTTGGTCAACTACTGAAATCTGTTAGAAAACATAATTCTCCACCCAGAAATATGTTTTTATCCATTTTCAAAGAACTTTTTAAAAATATGTTTTTAGACCCTCTTTTTGTCATTGACCCAGATATAAACAACAAGAGAGAGAATATGCAACTTGAACTGCTTAAAGTTATCTTTTCCCTAAGATTAATCTTCATCAGTGCATCTGTGTTTCTGTGTTTGTGTATCTGTGTGTGTGTGTGTGTGTGTGTGTGTATGTGTGTGTGTGTGTTCCTGTGTGTGTGTGTGTGTTCCTGTGTTTCTGTGTGTCTGTGATTTTGTAAATCCTAGTTTCCATGTGTCAGTGTATCTATATGCAGTGTCTGTGGTTCACAAAGTAGCAGAATTAAAACCACATCCTGGAGAATCCTGCAAAACCTGAAGTTGTGTGTTTGGTTTTGAATTCACATCAGATTTTTACTTTCACAAATATTTCTGAGTCATTATGAGAACATGTTTTCATGTTTAAAACCAGTTCATGAAAGTATAAGTCATATAGTGTGTCTGTAAACAATGCTGACATCCCATAATGAGTCAGTGGCACAGTGATGACTCAGTAGGAGAGTAGGTGAGATGATCTTTTTTTTTTCTTCAGAAGGTAAGCTGTAAGTTTATCTCTTTGAATCCTTAGAGGTTTGAAGCTGTTCATGGTCTTTCCTTCAACACCAGCTGAAAGTCGCCTTATAAACTGATCTGCAGAATAAATTCTCGGGTTCAGCTTGTAAATGAACCTGGCTTCACATTTTATTTGTTTTCCTTAAATATCCTCCACAGCCTGCTTTTCTTGCTAAGACTCAAAAAGCCTGACCAGCTAACAAAATAACCAACAAACCAGCTGACGACCACAGAGCCTGTCCTCTGAGACATTACCTTCATCACCTCCACCTACCACTATTGTCTCTTGTCATCATGTCCTGGGTGTTGCTCACTTTTTCTTGGTTGATGCTGTCATCTACCTTGTGTCTGTCTCATTCTGTGTCCTAGGTTGATGTTCTGTTTCCTGTTCTCCCGATTTATCTTCTCATAGTGTGTTAATTCCAGTCTTTCTCCCTGTGTTCTCCAATTGTCTTCACCTGTGCCTTGCTGCCTCTTGTGCATTTAATCCCTTGGGGAGGAGGTGACGGTGGTGAGGGAGTCTATCAGTCAAACAGTCAGCAGCATGGCAGCAGTATATGAAGCTGGACTTTCCTGCAAACAGAGGTAGAGGAGGTAGAGGGGAGGTGAAGGTGGAGGAGGAGGAAGAGAAGGTGTCACACTGCCTTTCCTTCACTGAGCCTCACACCTGATCCTCCTGCTCCTGGACAGTAAGCTGGACTCTAAGCTTTCATTAGCTCTATAGCATTAATTTCTCCGTCAAAGTTTCCAGAAAAAAGAGGAAAAAGCAAATTTTATTTCTGATATTTTGTGTTATATTCATTGTGTTATGTCTATGTTAGTTGTATTATTGTTAACTTATTTGTGTTATCTGAGTGTGTGGACTCAACAGGAGCTCTACACTTTCTGTCTGCAGGACACTTTCAGTTCTTCAGTCTCTTTAAGTGAAAATGAGTTCAGTGTCCTTACACTGTGGTTTGATATCTCCAGCCTCACACCTTGTTTTATTTCCTGTGTGGTCATTTCCTCTGCAGTGACTGACAGATTATTTTTCTGCTGATATCAGAAGTGTGGAAACGTCTAAATGATGCAGGAAACATATGCTGAGTTGTGAAACTCATCAGGAACCTTTTTATTGAGGGTTGATATCATTTCTTTGGTTTGGAACTCTGAAAACATCTGAAACTATTTTTAACCTACAGATAGATGTGAGGGGTGCAAAGGGTGAATTTGAACCAGGTCATCCACCCAGGGACTATACCCTGTGTACACAACCCAGCCCAAACTTTTGACCAAGTATTGATCTACTTCCTCACAACGACCATTGTTTCCATAATTATATTTTTTCATACTAATTTTGCAATTAAAGTCCGAAAAGTGAGCTTTTTTCTTTCAATTGAATGAAGTAACAATCATTCATTCACTGCTGGTTAGATGTCCTGAATTTCCAATCAATTGTTCTCTTCCCTAACCTTACTGCTGTATGTTGCATTTTTGAGGTTTCTAGCAGGCTTGCTGCTCCTGATCACATTTTCTATCAACATGGAACATCACTTGATGTCATATTCTGTGTTCTGTGTATTTGTGAAGATGCAACTCATTTAAGTACTGAAAGATAACAATGAAAGAAGTTGAAGGCTGAGGAACATTATCAAAAAGCTAGACTCCTAAAGGTCTACCATAAAATTACAATCAACAAAAAAGAAACATAAATAAATAAAAATTAATAAAAATGAATTTTAATTTTCAAAATGCAATTTTTGAATTGTTCTGAGGGCCAGACCAAATGTGGGGAGGGGCTGTAAAAAAGGTTACAACTCTCTCTCTCTCTCTCTCCTAGGCTACGTTTATATGGAGACGATCTAAACTGTAGACACAAAAGTGCAGCAAAAGTGGTGTATCGTCTTCAAGTTTTCTGCATGTTTAGACGAGAGTCCTCAGGAGACACAATAATGGGTGAAATTCAATGCCAGGCCGCCAGGTGGTGCTGTGATAGAACGCCGGCATACACCTTTATAGGAACGTGCATACGCTACATTTTCCATTTCTCTTCTTTCCCCACAACATACGTGGCTGTTCGCAAGAAGAATTTTGGAGCGATGAGGAGGTTGAACTACTGCTTTAGTCGGCCTTAAATTAGATTTATATGAATTATATAATCATACTATAAATTATTGTTAGCTTTGTTTGACCGGCTCGGCGCCTGAGTGTGATGTAAATAGGTATGCGAGTCGACGTCTTTGGCGTCTTTTGCCATTTACACGGGTGAGTAACCACGATTGTCTTCAAAACGCTCCTCTCTGGAGGGAGTCTTGAAATTCTTGCAGATTCACTCCCCCGCAGTGTGGTCACCTTGTAAACAAAAGGCCCTTCCGACAAAATATTCTGTCAGATTTACCCACAATCGTCCCCATGTAAACGCGGCTTTATTCTCTTTTATTCTCTCTCTCTCTCTCTCTCTCTCTCTCTCTCTCTCTCTCTCTCTCTCTCTCTCTCTCTCTCCCTCATTCACTCACTCACTCTCTCACTCACTCTATCTCTTGCTCTCTTGCTTACTTTCTCTCTCTATTACTCACTCTCTTATTTTCTGTAGCTCTCTTATTTTCTCTCTCTCT
>RPOG01001437.1:0-59436 GCA_008086565.1 Thalassoma bifasciatum | reverse complement strand
TTCTCCATACACGCAGAGGTAACTCCCATACCAACCCAGTCACATCACACTGACCACACAAGTTTAATCCTGACCCTCACAGGGAGCTGTAGGTGTTCATCTCATGTAGCTGAGGTTTGAGGCCAAGATGGAGCTCAGTTACACCTGAAACCACCTAGTCACCCATACACAGTATTCCTCTACGTAGCTCCTTCTCCTGCTGCTCCTTAAACCTCTGCCTTAGATAGGAGAACCCAACAGCTCACAGCCGGCTGAGAATGGGAGTGGTCTCAGTATCTTCTACCTCTTCGAAATGTTTCGGGCTGAACCGACCCGGTGTCAAACCTGTGAGGCTGAATTTTGACCTGTATCATAATCCCATGGCAGAGTTGGTCTTTAAACAGTTGGGGGAGCACAGCATGCTATCACTGATCCCCTTAGGTCAAACCAATGAACACATGACTCAGCGTGATGACTTCATGAAGCGTGTGGGATGATGGGAGTTGTCTTAGTATAAGCCCACCTGAAGTTTTATTGGGCTTTAGAGGAGCTCTGAGCACTAAATTTACAAAGACGTGTTCAAACACAGCAGGAGGTCTCTGTAGAATAGGAAGGATGGAAGGTGAAGCAGCAGAAGGAGACATGAGGACACTTTTTGTGTCATCTTACAATGGCAATGCTACCTGCATAAACGATGTGCAGACCTCTTATCATTTTCAGGGTTTTTCTTCCCAGTTTAAGCCACACAGTTTAGAACAAATTTGGTGCAAATAATCCAGTGAATCCCACTCAGAGCAGAGGATAAATTGGAGGATCAAACTGAGGGTGAATCAAATGATAAATCTGAAGACAAATCTAAGGATGAATCTAAAGTTGATTGATAAAGTTGAGAATGAATCTAAGATCTCATTAGTCTGGGTTAGTCTGAGCCTGGTCCTCTCTTTGTGAACTCTCTTAGCTCTCCTTAACCCACTCTGCTAAATGATGGAGTTGAGAAGTAAAGTGTAAAAGGAGTTTATGTAGCGTGGGTGGGGGACAATAAAAGGCTCTGAGGTAAGCTGGCCCAGCTCCTGGAAAACCTCTGCTGGGTTGAATCAAACTTCCCTAAAGTTAGTGTGGAGTGGAGACTCAGAGTGGGTGTTGATGGGCGAGTGGAGGAATGCTGCAGTGACTAATAAACACAAAACTCAGGGAGCTGAACAGCAGCTAACACTGTGAGCTCTGAGGATGTGCAGGAGCAACATCAGGCATCTCTCACAGCCCTTGCCTGCACTTGCCCTATCTCTGAGCATTCTGATCACATGAGGGCCCCGTATAAGCTCAACATCAGACCCATTTACCCACTGGCAGGATTTTTAAACAATGCGGGCCTCCCTTTTGTCTTGATATCTTGAAATTAGACATTTTTCTGAACTTTTACGACAAACGTGGCTCATTTTGTGTTGAATGAGACAATGTACTACAGCCCCAATTCCAATGAAGTTGAGGCATTGTGTGAAATGTAAATTTAAAAAAAATTCAATGATTTGTAAATTCTGTTCAACTTGTATACAACAGAATACATCACAAAGACAAGTTATGTGTTGTTCAAACTGATGAATTATGTATTTATTTTGGTTTTTTTTATTGCAAATATTCACTCATTTTGAATGATGCCTGCAA
The DNA here is from genome assembly GCA_008086565.1 of Thalassoma bifasciatum. NCBI lineage: Eukaryota > Metazoa > Chordata > Actinopteri > Labriformes > Labridae > Thalassoma > Thalassoma bifasciatum. The sequence goes on along the minus strand of RPOG01001437.1, from coordinate 57,795 downwards.
GATGTTCCTATAAAGATGTGGAAGGGGCAACAAAAGACGAGGAATGCTGAAGAAACACCTGTTTGGATCATTCCACAAGTGAAAAGGTTAATTGGAAACAGGTGAATGTCATAATTGGGCATTAAAGAAGCATCCCAGAAAGGCTCAGTTGTTCACAAGCAATGATGGGGCCAGGTTCAACACTTTGTCAACAACTGTGTGAGCAAATAGGCCAACATTTTAACAATGTTTCTCAATGTACAACTGCAAGGAATTCATGAATTTCATGACTGAAAGTCCATCATATTATCAAAAGATTCAAAGAATCTGGAGAAATCTTTGCATGTTAGTGGCAAGACCTAAAGCAACATTAAATGTTTGGGACCTTTGACCCTTCAGTTGGCACTGCATTAAAAACTCTCATCATTGTGTAAAGGATATTAGCGCATGGGCCCAGGAACACTTCAGAAAACCATTGTCAGTTAACACAGTTCATCACTACATCTACAAGTGACAGTTCAAACTCTACCATGCAAAGACAAAGTCAGAAATCAACAACAGACAGAAACACTGCCGCCGACTTCTCTGGGCCCAAGCTCATCTGAGATGGACTGGAGCAAGGTGGCAAAGTCTGCTGTGGCCTGAATCCACATTTCAAACAGTTTTTGGAAATCATGGTCATGGCTAAAGAGGAAAAGGACAATCCGGATTGTTCTTGGCACAAAGTTCAAAAGCCAGTATCCGTGATTATGGCCCATGGCATCATGGGTTACTGTAACACAGTAAGAGGCAGACATGCTTTTGTGACCTGAGAAGGCAGCAGTAATGCTGACAAGTACATACGGGTTTTTGAGCAACATATGCTGCCATCCATGCAATGTCTTTTTCTGGGACATCCCTGATTATGTCAGCAACACAATGAAACCAAGACACATTGTGCTCCTGTTACAACAGTGTGGCTTCTTAGTAAAATAATTCAGCTCTAAGACTGACCTGCCTGCAGTCCAGACCTGTCTCCCATCGAAAATGTGTAGCAAATTATGAAGCACAAAATACGACAATGGAGACCCCAGACTGTTGTGCAACTGAAGTTGTCCATCAAGCAAGAATGGGGAAGAATTCCAGCTCCAAAGCATCAACAATTAGTGTCTCCAGTTCCCCACAACGCTTTGAGTGTGGGAAACTTGACCCTGTCCCAGCTTTTTAAGAACCTGTTTCGCACATCAAAGTCAAAATGTATCAATATTTGCAAAAAACAACAACAAAAAAAAAAGCATTAGGTTTATTAGTTTGAACAATAAAAATCTTGTTTTTGTAGTTTATACAATGGAATATAGGCTAAACAGGATTTGCAAACCATTGTATTCTGTTTTCAGTTATGTTTTACACCTTGTGCCAACCTCCTTGGCACTGAGGTTGTAAAATAATTCATTTCACTTGATTGGTTTTCATTTTTTTCATTGCACAAATCTCCATACCTCCACAGCACACAGCAAAAGGTCTATAATACATTTTCTCGTGTCATGTTGATGCAGTCAGCTATTTTCAATTCTCAGTGAGGCAGAAAATAACGTAACTACTCGAAATAAAAAATACTAGCATCACGTCATGAGCAGGAGAAGTATGATTATTCACAGATTAAGATAACACTGAGATGATTACCTTAAACCCCACCAGTCTGACTACCTGTCAGTCTGCAGAGAGATGTTCAAAGACAGGTCAACATCAGGCTCTTTGTCAGCTCAGGTTGGTTTAATCTCAGCAGAAAGAAACTCAGCAGAGAAATCAGACTGATTCAGATAAACACAAACACTTAAAGCCAAGCTATTTTTTCTGCATCCTCTCATGTCTTTACCAAAAACTTTGATGAATCTTCAGCCCTATAGGACTCTGTGAACTGTGAAGTCTGATTCTCCTTGTCAGACTCCAGCAGGGAAGGATTCAGCTGAAGAACCTCAGACTCTCCCGAACCTGCTGGAAACATCTGCCCCACTGCTCTCCTTCTGTTTACCTCTCAGGAGTCTGCTCCTCGCCGCCTGTTCTCTGCTTACTCAGATGCTGAATGAGAAAACAAAGAGTGAATGTTTTGAAAATAGTGCCATGAACAATTAAAGTGTGTGTGTAAAAACACTAAACACACATACACATACACACACATACACAAACTAAATACAAACAAACCTGGTGTCTGCTGAAACCAGCCAATCAGGTGGTCTGGAGGAGAATCTATGAGTGATGGAGGAAGCAGAGTTAGAGCAGGAGTGAGAAGGTGGATCACTGACAGAGCTTATGAGGAAATACAGAGAGCCCAAGATAAGCTGGGCTGTTCACAGAAAGATGCTGACAGCTCAGGGTGTGAATGTTTCCATAGCAACGACCCATCTCCAACTGCTACCTCAGAGCTGCTCATGATAACACCCACCTTTAAAAACCACCTGCTGAAACCACATAACTTAACGATGATTTACATCATTAGACAAGAGCACATTTTTGCATTCACACATCACTCTGCTGCTTCACTGAGAAACTTTGGTCCAAATCTGTTTCTGTGTTTTTGGTTTGAAGAAAGGAAGAAGCGAGTCTGATTTCTGTGGAGTAGTTAGAGTAGTACAGTGACAGTTCAGATAACAGCATGCTCCAGTGTTTGGCAGTTCTTTGGGGGAAAGCCCCCTCCTGTCTAAACACAAAGAGCTCCACACACAAAAACAAGACCAAAAAGGAACGGGCTTCTGGTCTAGTGAGGGTGAGATTTAAGATTGCCATCAGGGAACATGGGTGGAGTCAGAGGGAAGTTTCACTACCAGTTTCTATTTCTATTGTTTTCTGAATGTGTTGCTGGATTACAGTACATATATATATATATATATATATATATATATATATATATATATATATATATATATATATATGTGTGTGTGTGTGTGTGTGCGGTGTCTGTGTGTGTGTACACATATGCTGTGACATTCGACCCATAAACACAGCTTTAGGGTTATTCCTTCTTTATTTTGGTGAGGAACAGAGAAGTGTTGAATGTTTCTGAATCTGTTGCAGATTTAAGGATCCTTCAGGTTTGATTAAATCATGCATGTGTTAGTTTAAGCCGCTTCCACTGGTTTGGTTCATGTAATCCCTGTTTCTGATGAATAGCTACAAAGAATGCTCCAGCATTGGTGGAAGATGACAAAAGAAGAGTTTGAGGGAGTAACCAAACAGGGGGATAGATGTCAGTGAGCTATTATGACAGTTGGTATGGAAACTCTGTAATATCTCCTCCTGTGGTCAGAAAGTCGACCAGAGAACATTCGTTTAAAGCAAAGCCAGGAGAAATCCAGCCCCAGTCTGTGTGTTAGAGGAGCAGTAGGAGCAGAGATGCGAACAGAGTCAGAATCCAGTCCACCTTAAAAAGTGTGACAGGCTGAACATACCGTAAACGCATTTCCTGAAAACGCCCCTTGAGAGGAAGAGAGCTGGAGGACTGCTTAGAGTCTGAACTAGAAGAAGAACACAGGGGGAGGGACAGGAGCTGAACTTGAGAATAGTAATTCCTAGACTTACCTTTTGGTCCTCTCTCTCTCTCTCTCCCTCTCTCTCTCTCTCTTTCTCTCTCTCTCCCTTCCACACTCACACACACTTTCCCACTGCTCCACAGCTCCGGGTTCAGTCCACAGAGACACCGACCAGGGTCGCTGCAGAGACCGCCTTCAGGAGCCCTCAGCGCGGCTGCAGACTTCCGCGGACCCCGGGGAGACCTCCGTGTGATGGACCCCTGAGTCCGTTTAAGAGGAGGATCGGAGGCTGCGCGAGTCTGAGTACAGAGAGGATCACAGCCTGCATGGAGACAGTCTGAGAGAAGAGCACATAGAACAACTAATCTCAGGTTTAAGTGTTTAAACAAAGTGTCAGCATGCTGGGAAACTCGGGCTCTTACGCCAACAAGAAGAGGAAGAAGCCTGTGCTTAAACAGTAAGAGCACACACACACACACACACACACACACACACACACACACACACACACACACAAACAGTGCGCTCTATTATTGATCATGAAGTTAAAGCTGAAGATCAAGTTCTTCACATTTACTTTTTAGATCACCGAAAAGAAAGTGCCTCTCTATTCACGAACAAGCTCCAGACTTTAGAAAGGCTGGAGGTATTGTAATCCAAAATTTTCTGCTGAAGTTTTCTTTGTGTTCGTTTTTGGTTGTGAAGAGACGCACATTGGCTACACGTTCACTAACCTGTATAAAAAGAGCGCAGTCGGGACTGGGTTTAAACTGGGGCAGGATGTGAGTCTAAACAATAAGACGTGAAGACGATATACATGTTTCAAATGTTTGGACAAATCCGTTTAAGTGTCTGTGCAAAGAGTCTGCGCAGCGGGAGGCTCTTTTCTTTGTCAGGTAGCTTCTTCTCTTTGTCAGGTATGTTCATGTTGAGGTAAATTTACAGAGTTTGTGTAATAAATGTGGGGAAAATGAAGTTAACCAGTGTGACTGTCCCGTGTCCCGTCTCCGGTCTCTAAGTCAGGAAGATTTGTGTCACTCTCAGGTAAATACAGGTAACTACAGGTGAGGCTCAGAGTTTCCTTCCTGCTCAGGTGCAGACTGTGCTCTCTCCTGCTCTTTCCTGGTCTCTGCTGCTCTCCTCCGGGTTCGTATCCCACTTGTTGATGGGACCACCTTAAGAATTTGTGCGGCTCGGATCTGGCATGGATATGTTGCCCTGGCGCATTAATCACAATCAAGTCGGAGAGTCTGCTGCAGCTCTCACGCGATGCTCCGAGGAGGGAGGGGTGCAGAGGGGGAGGGAGGGAGGGAGGGAGGGAGGGGGAGGGCTGCAGGGCTCAGAGTGTGTTATTGTAATGTGATACTGTACGGACTCAGGGCTCTCTCTCTCTCTCTCTCTCTCTAAACAGCCTGTTGCTTGTTGGTGACAGCTCTCTCTCTCCTCCATCGCTGTCTTTTTACAAAGTTTATTTCCAGGAGAGCTCCATTCAGTTGTAAGAAGGGGTTTAGAGAAGATTCTTTCTGCCCTCTGCTCACTTATCTGGAAATATGTGACATTTATTGAAGGGTCTAAAAGCAGAAGTCAGTTTCCTGAAGCCTTAAATGTTTTTAAGGCTAAGTTGACTCCTCTGACAGTCATAAACACAGACTATTTCTGTGCATGACACATAAAGCGTAAAAAGTGGAAACATTTAAGATGATTGAGCATTCAGCAAACTTTTTGTTGATGGAAATGCTGCAGAAGAGCTGAACTGCAGGTTGTGGTTCATGTGTCTTGCCTTATCTTCAGACTTTATGTTAATACTTATGCATCAGCACTTGAATTTAAATATTCTCTCATTGAGATTGTTGTATATTGCAGAGAGTATACATGACTCGATATAGACAAAGGTCTCTTATCAGTACTGTTAATAACCTATGAGTGAGAACCTAGGGTGTAGGTTTGAATTTAACATTGGTGGGGACATAGCCTTTTTTTCTGACACAATCCTGTTAAACATTTCATTATTCCTTATTCAAATTCACCTGCTGCTGTCTGACTGAGAGAAAAGTGAGATCAATCTGCATTTGAAGTAAGAAAACCATTGGAAACATTGTTTAGCGTTTATTAGCAGCTGCCTATAAGGGGGGACTATTTTCCTCAGGTGACTGCCACTTTGTTTGGTGAAGTTGCTTTTAACGTATTTTTCCTTTGTTGCCCAACATTCTAAGACATGAGTTCACATGAACAGTGTTGACCTCTCGTCAACGCTAGCAAAACCTACAAGCAAAGCACTCTGGACAGCCTACAAGGTGCCTACAGCTTGGCCAATCAAAAAAAAAGACAAGTCTCAAAGACATGTATGGTAGGTGTTGCTGAAGGGGGGAATGATTTAACCCTTTGTGGGCTGCATAAGGCACATTTTTTCCCTTGAGCTTGATATTGGTGGGGACCCTTCAGCCATCATGTGAGATTGGTATGGATATGTCCATACAGTCCATAAACAACTCTACACCCTTGGTGAAAACAACTGTCATATTGCTGGATGTTTTCTATGGTGGAGACCAAAATAGAGGTAAAAGACAGGTGCACAGCAAACTAAGTGTGTTTAGTGTGTCTAACAAGTGTTTCTGGACAGTTTGGGCCTTGAGACCTTTAGTTTTGGAGGGCCATACAATCCTCCACTGTCTTTCTCTTTTTGTCGTCAGTCTTCAGTTTTTGTCTTTAGCCTTGTGTGTGAAATGAGGGGCTCATATACTGACAGCTTGAGGAGTTTCTGTCAGTAAGCTTTATTGAAATCTTCCATAGATCGTGTTCACTCCATGTCGCCACATGACGATTCAAACTCAACGCTTAGAGCACAGCAGCGCCACAGCCCCATTATAAGTCATCTTGCCATCTCATTATGCTATTGTGAGGTGAGATTGTTTAATCGTTAAGCTTTATTTATAAAACTCAGAGAACAGTGTGTACTCACACCCTTCTTATGTCAATTAAAGCCTCTTTTCTCGTCCCACTGGTCTTTAACTGAGTCTGAACCTGAGCTCAGCCCTGTTATAACCCATCAGCAGCTCACAAAGAGAGGAACAACAAGCTGGATCCCAGTGAAGCTCTGTTTGTTGAAAAACTTTCAAATTTTCCTCTTATATAACTGTTTTAAGTAACCAGAAGAAATATTTCACAATAACTCTGAATAATTTAGTTCAACCTGGGTTTCCTTGGTTTATCGGAGCACAGCGTGGATGTCGAGTCCCAGATTGATGGAGTTAGGAGGACAGGTCCTGTTGCCAGTGTAAGTCCCAAAATAGGAAGGTGGCCCATGTGCAGACATCTTTGCAGGAGTTGGAGTGAACAGCAAGAGCTGAGGTTTCCTGGACGGCCAGCTGGTCACAGCTGCACAAAGGCACCATTCAGCCCAACCGCAAAAAGCTGTGGTCACCACACAGGGCCCATCCACGGCACAGCTGCCCCACCAAATTCCCTTTTTATAACCCACATGCCTGCTGTGAGTGTCGCCAGCCTCCCTTTGCCTCTCTTTGCCTCCTCTTTGCCTCTCTTTGCCTCCCCCTGCCTTGCATCTAGCTGTATTTAAGTAAGTGCCCTCCATATTTTTTTCTGTGGATGCAGTTTTTCATAAAGCACAGGCCTTATATTACATTAGCTGTTTAGTTTTCAACAGGATTGGTAGGGTTAAATGTGATGAAGTGAAATTTTCTCTGAATGCTCCATCCACTACAGAAACAGACAGACAGACAGACAGACAGACAGGGAAGACTATGGTTTGTCTCGATGTGTTACTCATTCCCTGGAGATTTTCAGTTCACAGAAACTGATTTTACCCCAAAAAAGGATTTTAAACGGACCCCTGGGTTCCCCTGAAGAGGTGAATAGGGTTAAGACGAACTGTACAATGCGCTGTGCTGATGTGAAGAGGGTTAGCAGCTCTGATCGAACACTCTGTTCCCCCCACAGCCGGAAGGAAAGTCACAGACTTCTGACCCAGTAATTCTTTATTTGGTGTTTTTCCTCTGAATCTGTTTGTCTTGGAGAGGAGAGCTCTCTAGATCCTTTGGCTTCTTGTTAAAATGTGGTGGACTGAAGGAATCCTGACCTTGAATCAAGCCGAGGCACTGCAGCTCGGCTTGCAGCCTCCTGGGTGAGCTGAGAGCCGCATCTCAGAGTCTCTGATGTGAGGTTGCTTTTGCCTGTTTCAGTCCGGATCCATCCCAGCTGAGTCACATTTGTTCTCATGGGGTAATGTCTTGCCTCTCCAACATGCAGCACTTAAGTTTCCCTCAGGTGAGCAGGATTTTGTGACCTGACTCATCAACATGCTGAGAATCTGCTGCACTTTTCTTTCAACAGTCACAGCTTCTTTACATGCTGTGGGGACATTGGGTTTGATTATGGAGTGTATGCTTACGTGTGTGTGTGTGTGTGTGTGTGTGTGTGTGTGTGTGTGTGTGTGTGTGTGTGTGTGTGTGTGTGTGTGTATGCGTATGTGTGTGTGTGTGTGTGTGTCTGTGTCTGTGTCTGGTGTGTGCGTATGTCTGTGTGGGTGTGGGTGTATGTACCCTCTTGCTGTGACTTGGTCCAGCACAGGTAGCTTTAACAAGAGAGGATAATCTGTTTCTGTTTCGGCACTGGCTGAGCTGAAGCGTTGTGAGAAACACTCGCTGGCAGACAGGTTTGGTGGAGCGCCAAAAGACTGCGGGTGAAAAACAAAGCTGCCCTTTGTTCTGCTGGCCTTTGTTTCCTTTTCAAAGTGGAGTCGTTCACAAACACCAGTTAAACACCTTTTATCGCCGCGGAACGACAACATGTCAGGAAATATGTCTGTGATCAAATCAGAGCTGAAAACTGTCAAACAAGCTCATTTTGTAGAGAGGGCCAGGGGTGTGTTTGAAGGTCACCTGATGAAGTTACAATTCATCAAAGCTCTGAGGCTTTTTAAAGTGTTGCTTTGCTCACTTACTCTCTCTGAAACAGCTGCAACCAGCATCAACCTGACGTGAACCCAAACCAGGAGCTCTAAGACGTGCTGCAGATGCTGATCTGAAGTTAGTGTTTGAGAGTCTGTGTGTCAGCTGATTCCTGCAGTGACCTCAAACTGAATAAAACCTTCTCTCTGTAATGGGAACTCCTGATCCTGAATCCACATGATTCAGACTCATCTGCACGTCCGTAACCTCAGCAGAATGACGCTGCACATAACTCCTTTCTCTTTCTCTCTGTACTTCTCTCACTCTGTGAGTTGCAAAGGTCAGAGCTGATGAAATCTGTATATTGTGTAAGTTTTGTCCCACATGGTGTCTTCCTCTGATTATTTTCTGATTCCTTCTGCAGCTGGACTTTCTGTTGTTCCATTGGATGAACCTCATGTGTTTGTATTTCTATCCGAAGATCTTGAGTTCAGATTAAAGTTTGAAGTGCCGTTAACAACGGCTTGTCTGTGAATATTTTGAGTTAAACCGCTTTCCCTTTGGCCCAGTTATCATCCTTTTTTTGCATATTTATTTACAACACATGGTCTTTAGCCCTCTCTTCTTCTCCCTCTCTCATGGAAACCTCTTTGTGGGCAGGACTCTGCTTTTGTAAACTCGCCTCCTTCCAGATTTGTCGGCAGCCAAACGTGTGTGTAGGAATCACGCTCATTCGTGCTTTTGCAGTTCTGAGTCATCCTCTGTATCTGGCAGACATTCAGCCAGCTCTCTGTGAACAAATCTGTGTGGATCTGAGCTGAGCTCCGTGTGCTGTAATGAGACAGGGCTGAGGTGTTTGGGTCAGCTCTCTACTCTCTGGCCTCTAGATGAAGAGCAGACAGACTGAAGGAGGAGGTGAACCTCTGCTCTTTCTAACAGAGCACATCATCCTGCTGTCTGCTGCTTCAACCCGTGATCCAGAACAAATCAAGAAAGAAAAATGTTTGAATGCTGGCTTTTGTCTGCCTTTGGCATTTCTGAAGAGTGAGATCAGCCCGCTGGGTTTCTGAGGAGGTACGATCAAGTTTAGGCCACATTTTCTGCAGACTTCTAGGGGCAGAGGAGGTGTTATTGCCCAAGTTTCAGTAAATTCAGTAAATCTGTCTAAGTCATAATTATCAGACATTAACATGAGACCTTCAAGGACCTTCTCTCATTGGCCTTGACCTTATATTCTGTCAGGGGGAACAGAATCAACCTTCAAAGATGCCACAAAGGTCTGTACCATTAAGTGAAGCCAAAAGAAGCTGAAACAGAGAGTGGATTCATTTCTCAAAGTGAAACAGTCAGTGTTTGTCAAGAATGTCCACTTACTCTGCCCTCTTGAACCATCAGTGAAGTGAACCGCTGCTGGACTTCAGTTCTCTCACTCAGACAACCTGAGAGGAAGCTGTCTGTGTAGGTATTTATGTGCATCGCTCCCTGATGCCTCCATCCATGCAGTGGCAATGTTGGTGTGTGATCCAGGTTGTCAGTGTAGTGTCTGTGTACAGACTTAAAGTCATACAGAAACACAGAATAAACCACTTTCATGTTTGAACTATCTTGTTTTAGGCTTTATGCTCCCAGCTGGTTAACTCTTTGGTCGATGGATCAGGGACTCTCTAAGAAACAAACTAACCTGATGTTTTTGCTCTTCCTCGACAGGATTTGCTGCTGTTATATATCAGTCTGATTTATACTGAGGAGTATTGAGTTTGTTTCTGGAGGGTCTGACAAAAGGACAGAAGGCTCCTCTCTGGATCTGTGAAACTCTTTATGAGACTCTGCTCACCTGTAGGTTAATATCAGCTCTGATCCTCACCTCTCTGTGCTTCTGGAGTAGGTGTGTGTGTGTGTGTATGTTGTCCCCCCTCGTTCCTGACCCAGTTCCCTCCCTCTCCTTGTGCAGCATGTGTGTCTGATTTGTGAGGAACGATGTGAATCTGCAGCCAGCCATGTCGTGAGTTTGTGTTTTTGCTTTTAAGTGTGGGTGGTCTGACAGACCTCTGCACCTAAAGTGAAAGCGGAGCCCAGTAGATAAAGCTGCTGTCATGGTTAAAGATCGCCCTTCAGTCTGACAGAGTATACAGAGTCAGGCAACGAGTCACTGCCAACCAGTCATGGCCAGCGTTTCTGTTTAGAGGGTTCAGGAGAAAACAACACAGCTGGTCTGAACACACACTCCCCCTCCCTCTCTCTCTCCCCTCCTCTCTCCTCCTCACTCCTCCTCACTCCTCTCTACCCCTCCAGTCTTTGAACATGACATGTCTTGTATTGGCAGACTGACCTTGTGCTCCTGATTGTTTCTGGTAGTCCTGGTTCAGCTCAGGGCCGAGCCCATTCACTCTCTCAGTGCTCGATTCTCAGTGAGTTTTCAGGTCTGCAGGGCAAGGCAGCCCTGGTTCATAGAAACAGTATCTACTGAGACGAAAGTTGATCCTTAGAAAAGTTTTCATGCAGCACTGTTCCAGAAAAATAAGGCAGTGCAGGTCCACACAGATCCTGGTTCCTGTCGTTAGACCAGAGAGTATCATCTCCTCACCAAGACCCAGGCTGTGTATCTGTTTGGAGTATTCCCTCGCACTGGATTCCTTTGAAGCCAGATTCTGTTATTTAGTCAAAGGCTTTATGAGGCTCTTATTCTGTCTTTGTTGCTCTGTCATGGATAAAATGATCTCTACCCTGTTGGCCCAGTAAAAAGCTCTCAGGAGGCTGTCAAGCGTTTTTTCTCCCTTCTCATCAGTGGTCACAGTCGCAGATGTTTTTGACTCTGTCGAGATGCCCTCTATGTTAGTCATGCCCATGGTTAGCTCTTCTGTCTCTCTGCCGTATGTCTGAACATTTAAGGAAGATGTCAAGAAGCTGCTCCTCTTAAATGTCTCATTCTGCTCCAGCTAACAGATGTCCTAACTCTGCCGGGTCACCAGTGAACCTGTTCCTGAATCTGGATCACTTTCTCGGCAGCGTAATCAGAGTGTTTCTCTTTCTACAGAAAAAAGGTTTCTGATGGCGGCGAGGTGGTTAAATCCAACCCATCCAAGCGACACCGGGATCGGCTAAATGGAGAGCTGGATCGACTCACTGACCTCCTGCCCTTTCCAGAGGAGGTTCGATCCCGTCTGGACAAACTGTCGGTTCTTCGCCTCAGCGTGGGATACTTGAGGGTCAAGAGCTACTTTAGAGGTGAGCACACATCTGTTTTTTTCTAACATGGACTACAGGGCCCTGAGTGCAACAGCACTGACCTCTACAGTCCTGACCTTAACAGTCCTGACCTCCACAAACCTGACCTCAAAACCTGACCTCCACAGCCCTAACTGCCAAAGCGCTGACCTCCACAGCCTTACTTCTAGTGTCCTTGCCTTCAGTATTCTCTGACCTTTGCAATTCCTGTCCTCCATGGCACTCGCCCTCATGGTTCTGACAACCACAGCTCTGACCTAAACAGTGTCCAGATCTCCACAGTGTCCTGTCCACCATAGGCCTTGACAGTGTACTGACTTTTAGAGCCATCCACAGCTCTGACCACCAAAGCTCTGACCACCATAGTCCTGACCACCTTAGTCCTGACCACCATAGTGTCCTAGTCTCCACAATGTCCTAACTTCCACAGTCCAGTTCTCCAAAGCTCTTACTCCCATAGTTTTGAACTCCACAGTACTGACCGCCACAGAGTTTGACCTCCACACTCCTCAACTCAATACCCCTAGTCCCCAAAGCTTCTTGACCCCCATCCATAGTCATGACCTCCAAAAGTGTTGTTACCTCCACAGCCCTGACCACAACAGCCCTGACCTCCACAGCCCTGACCTCCTTTTCTTCTATTTTCCGATTACATGAAGTAGTCAGTAGGCAATCACCGGAGCCCTCTGTGTACCTTCACATTATTCACGGTGGTTATAGTCAGGGTAACCTTTGAATTGGCTTTTCTTAAGAGGCCTCTGTGCATCAGACCTCCTGTTTGTTCTCATCCAAAAGTGTAAACTTGAGGGACTTCTCCACACAACACTGAGTCTAGAAGCTGTTTGGTGATTAATGGAGTTATCCTTTGGAAAGGAGTGAGAGAGAAGCCTCTGTGAGACTTCATGTTGAAACACACCTGAAACAGATGAACAGGTGCTGTGCTGAGGAGGAAACAAGAAAAATAATGGTACTTCTATTTATCCAGCAAGGAAAATGAATTTTGGCTAATCTTGAAGTTAACTAGACTGACTGACAGGTTATCTTCACTTCCTCAAAGAGCATATCGCCCTCAGTGGTATTACTACGTGATGTCTTAATCAGCCAGGCTCTCAGATCTCCAGATCCACCAACAGGCTTCAGGTCAGTGACAGCTAAAGCAGAGAGGAATGAGGAAGAGCAGCTGGCTGCTCTTCAAACTGGAACAGTTTAACTTTTGCACACTCTTTGTATATTTGACAGGCCTGACAGGAATGAGAGGCATGCAGGAAATCTGCTCTTAGGAAACAACACATCCTCACAGCCAGTTACCTTACTCCACCCTGTGTGCTGCAAACCAGCAGATCTACACTTCATGTGTCTGCTGGGAAAAACCTGATGAGCCAAGTGTGTTTGTGACTCAGTGAATAACGCACACACACCTGCAAATGGTGGCTCTCTGTGAGTCAGACGTCTTCTCTAAAGCTGTTGTCAGACAAGCGGCTGAGGAAGGGCTGCTTCAGGCATCTTAAGCTTTTGGTTGAGAAGTGATGTGTCCTGTTTTTGGTGTGTTTTGGTCTATTTCTGAGAACGCTGCTGCCTGTGTGAGCGCATACAGCTACACACACATCCTGAGCTCAGTCTGGGTCAACAATGGAGCTCAATGAACTCCAATAACCTGCGAGGACAGAGCTCATTCTTGGCTCAGGCAGCGATAGGTTCAGTTTTGTCTGAAGCTGTCCATAATTTCAGATTAAAACTTGGAGCTACATAGGGCAGTGTGGTCAGTGAATGCTAAGCTAGTGCTCGCACCAACGTGGTGATGAGGGATGTTTGAGTGTTTGGATTAAATCAACACTTGCAAAGATGGGATCCAAATGCCCTTCAAACCTTTACATTTTGATAGTAATTGACCCTTGATTCATGGTACATTAGTCCGTGTGAGCTCTCGGGCTCAGAGGAGGGGTTTGCTGGACTCTACGGAGTGTACTGACTCAGGCTGAGACATCCTCCTGTTTCATTTTCTGTCCAAACAAGCATCAGTGTTATTAATGATCCCAGTTTTCTATTTCATGAAATATTCCTCCTTTTTCAGCACTTCATCTGTCTCTGTGCTGTGGGTTTGTTATCCAGGCTGCTGCAGAAATGATGGATGAGAGCTCTGATTGGTCTGCTGGCACAAACATCCACAGATCTCAGTGTAGGAAAAAGAATCAAACCGACTTCAGAGTGTCAGCATAGTCATCCAAAGACTAAAACTTAAAAAGAGGATCGGATTATAGCTGGGTTTATCTGCTGTGGACTCTGGATGAGTTTGATGTTCCTCCTAATTCATAAGAAAGTCAATTTAGATCTTTACAATAAATGAAAATGTGAGACTCATAAATCTGCAACGGCTAAGCAACACATTACCTTTAAATGTGTATGTTCTCAGTAACCCTGCAGAGTTCAATACTGACCCAGTTTCAGCCTCATGAAGCTGTCAGATTAATCTGCATGTCAAAATGGATGAAAGCTGTGTAACAATGGATTGCCAAACGCTTGGGGTTTGTTGCAATCTGTCTACAGAGACAAGCAAGGCGGCCTCTCTGGGGTTATCCCAGTCAAAACAGCGGGCTGGGATGGGCATTCATGTGGGGACATGCCTGGAAGTTGAGATAGAGATCCATGAAGTGGAGGTAAAGAAAGGCTTCAGAGATGAGGACAAACATCAGCAGTCAGGGTCTGAAAAGCTGATAATAGAGGAGCTATTTGTGGCGAGCTGGACTCCTCGCCTCATCGCGTGACTTCACGAGGCCCTGCTGGGTATCTGGAAGGCTTGTGGCTCTCTGCTGCTGACATATTTGTGTGACGCTGTTAGAAATTGGAGAAAAATGTGCACAGGCTTTCCAAGCTCATTGAAAACATCCAGGGCCTGTTTGCGATCAGGGCTGATGTGGTAACAGCGTATCGTGGACTATAATTTCATCTCATTGGGTATTTGGGAGATCTGAGCAGTGTTAGTCTGAGACCGCTCACATGAAGCAGAGTCAGAGCAGAGAAGGGACTGAGGGGACCCTTGTCTGGATAGTGACTAGATCTTGATGGGTTTTTGTTTGAAGGTTCATTTCCTTCCCACAAACCACGACTCAGTTCACCTTCCAGCTCAGTGAGCCGGATCCTCATGGGGTGACAGGGGCTGGCTGCTGGGTCCTGACTCCTCTTTCAGTATATCGTGAGAAAGCCGACGACCGCTGGGAGACAGATTTAATCATGTTTTCATTTTTTCCATCTCCTCTCTCTGGTAGGTTTGTGCTCGTCCCTCCAGCCTTCAAACCACAGCACTGTATCTCCATTCGTACACGAACCCTTCCCTTTTTTCAGCTCTGAGCTGGCCGGAGCCGGGCCGGCCCACCAAGGCTCTGTGTGACATTTACAGGCTTCCAAAAAATGCTGTTGTTTGTTTACAAGCCAAACCAGAATCAGCTGTTGATGCTTTCTGTATTATTACTTTTATTTCAGAGCTCTGAATCTGCTCCGCTGGGCTTTGTCAGGAATGCTAGAGCATAAACAGAGTCCCATCCAAGACATCAGTTTGTCTCTGAGTGCTGATCATGTTCACATCTATTCAAAGGTCCCCCGCGATCTCCATGCACTGAGACATTCAAATACTTCCAGCTAAAATGACCCTGCTTCATGTGATCCTGACCCAGAATAAAACGTTTCTGAGCTGTTTACTCTGATTCAACCATTTACAGACGAAAAAATCTGCTCCTAGGTCCCAATGAGGTTTGCTTCAGATAATCTAGTGATGTGAGGGGAAACTGCTTCATCTTAAAGCCTCTCAAATGTCTCATTGGTGGATGTTCATCCCTTTTCTATCAGTCTGACATCAAGAGGGAACTGCAGAGCTGCTGCTTTTGGCTGCAAGCTCTGAAGATAAAGGTCCACGGAATCAGAACAATCAGAACCTGTTGTTAAAGGCTGTCCTGACAGAAAAAATCCTGACAGAAAAAGCCCTGGCAGAAAGGTCCCACAGAGATGGTTCTGGCTCTGACAGGACTGTTACTGACGGTCCTGGCAGAGATGATCCAGAGAGGTCCTGATAGAGACAGTCCTGACACAGTCTGCATACCCTCCAGAAAGGGTAATGTGTCTTCGCTGATGTTATTCCATAATTTCTAGTGAGTGAGCACACCACTGTGTTCACAGTGTGTAAAGGGTAATCAGACTCAATGATCATATTAAGCAGCAGTCGCATCTGAGAGCCATGTTCAGCTTGTAAAATGTGAAGTTAAACTTGAAGCTGTGTGCTGTCTGTTAACAAGACGTAGGAGTGGATGAACTGTTGCCTGACATGATTCCCTCTGAAAGTGTTGGCAGCCAGCCTGCAGCCTGATAGGAATCTCTTCAGTGAGGCACGCCTAACACACAAACCTGAATTTAGCTTTGATTTCTCCTCTTTGCCCAGAGTCACATTCAGAGATCAAAAAGAGGTAAAGCACCAAAATAGCTCCAAGAGTAGATCAGAAACACAGATTCAATCATGGTCCACCAGCAGCACCTCCATCACCAGCAGCAGCTCAGATACAGGATCCTGAATGCTCCATAATCACTCTTTATTTTCATCATCCACAAACAAACAAACTCTTCACCGAGCCGCAGAGCTGCAGGGGCCCCACAAACCAGACCTCAAATCAGCTCAATCTGTAAACGTTTGTTGACTCAGCTCAGTGTTTTGAAAGGCTAAAATCTGAAGTCCAAGTTTGCAGAATGAAGTGCGAAACATAAAAAACAAGTTCTGAATTTAAATATTATATACAGTGTATATATTTAAATATTAAATCAGGTTATAATTCTAAAGTTTGTCCTTTAACTTATATTGAAGCCTCTCCGTGCTGCAGGATTAATGGTATTAAGTGAATTGACAAATGGTGTCAGAGCAGCAGAGATTACAAACAGTTTTAAATGTTTTTTTCTTTATTTGAAGCAGAAACATTGTGAATTTGAAAGTGGAGAAAAGCTGAAGCCCGGCAGCTCTCCTCCACACTCTCTCCTCTTCTCTTTAATGACCTTAGCCTCCTCATGTAGACGCCTGTTTCCCGTCTGAATCTGCTCTTCAGTCTCTTCTTTGACACTGTCATAGACACTGGCTCTATGATTGTGAGGAGAGCTGCTTTGTTTCTTCCTCTGAAGCTGTGGAAGTGAGTGGGGACATCAATCAGGGGGGCTGATAGGAAATTGAACCTGTGCACCGGATGACCCGGCTCATTGGCTCAGTTATTTGTGTCGAGCTCTGCCTCTTTCCTGCACATCTGCGTGAGAACACAGATCTCTGCTCAGGATCTAGTGGAACTAAATGTTTTCAAATCTAGATAATATTCCCTGTTGCATGGCCGGCATGCTTTCTACTCTCCCCGACTCTGGCAGACTTCCAACTCGTGACAGCATTTCCTTTTTTTCCCCACCGTTTCAGAGAGGCTCATCTCACAGCACACACTCAGAATGTAGAGACAACTATATTCAGCTCAGAGTTTCAGAATGAACCCCACAGCTTCAGTTTCAATCATCTGTTTCCTGTCAGGTCAAAAACACGTCAGACCTCTGACCCACTTTCTCCTGGACTGTAACTTCTTTCCTGAAATACTGGCACAGAGTTTGCATGCAGATAAATACCTTTCTGTCATCTCTCTTTGAATTTCATTGAATTACTCCCCCATGAAAAGGATTCAAATCCTTTAAACGCTGCTCGCTCTTGGAATGAGGGACGTTTGCCAAGAGTGGCTCCTGCCTAAAAAGCTTCATCAATCCCATAATGGCCTCTCTGCTCAGACAGGGACCTCAGTCTGATGTTCAAAGTGGCCTCTGCTGGTGTACGGTTACAGTCCTGCTTTGAGATGATCAGAGGAAGCTTTCAGGGCAGATGTTTTGTATGAGACGGGGGGTAGTATCATACATGTTTTTTCTTAAATATTGGAGTGAGCACACATCAAATCCAATCCAATCTCTCTTTCCATCTCTTCCTTTCTCCTTCTAGATCAGTGGTTCCCAACCGTATTTGGACCATGACACCATCTATATGACACAATTTTGATTATCCCAAAGACATTTTTCTCTAGAATTATAGTTTCAGCAGTTAGATGCAGCCTCATTGCCTTAGCAATGACATAGCTCACCTCTAAGGCTGCTTTTAGTGCCAGCTCACAAACTGTAATAACCAGCGTTGTGCACACACATTATGAAGGGCAGGGGCAAAAGGAAAAAAAGGCAAATACAGTGCATGTTTTTGCTCCCCTGAGGGCACTTTAGTGTGTGTTTGGGCTCCAGGAGGTCAGTTTATCATGTTTTTAACCAGCCAAAGGAGGATATTAGTGTGGTTTACCAACCAGGAAGGCACTCCAGTATTCAGCATTTGTTATTGTTTCAAAGATGGCAGTTTAGTGCACATTTTATGTCTACAGAGGGCACTTTAGGCCCCCTGTACCATGGTTTTAGGGTGAATTGCAAAAGCATTGTTGGGTTTCAGCCTCCTGCTTACATGGAAACTTTTGAAGATGCCCTCCAAATTGGAATTTTTCTGAAAAATGCCATTTTCCAGTGTTCTCATGTAAATGCAAAGCCGATGTTTTAGGGGGACATGCTGACGTTACGCTCTCCTCTGCTTGTGAGCATTAAACCTCTACTGTGCCATGTACTAACCCAACAACAACAACAACAGCAACAACAGCAGCAGCAGCCTACCATTTTTGTTCTTGTGCTGCTGAATCTGCACTGACTTCTACCAAAATGTGCAGTTATTGCACTATTTCTGCAATTAGACAAGAAGTTTTTAATTTAAACTCCAGATGATTGGCACCTCTTCTTTTTTTCTTTGCGTTTTCCTGCGTTTTGAAGTGAAATGCTGTGAAACGTTGATTGTGTAAACAGGGCCACAGGGCGCAAATAAAACTTAGTTCCGATTTATTATCAACTTCTAGACATTTCAGACGACCCCATTTGAATTCCAGGCGACCCCACATGGGTTCCCAGCCCCAAGGTTGAAAAACACTGTGCTATATGATTCAGTGTTTTACTCTGACTGAGTCACGAAGACAAACAATGTTTACACACAGAATGGCAGCAGCACCTCCTGGTGGTGGAGGAGAAATGATCTTTTCTACATCACATAAGGAGCTGAGAGGAGGAAAGATGCCTCAGTTTGGAAGAAAAAGAAGAAAACTTCAGACTGAACTCAAACAGATGTGCAGCTGAAAGCAGGAGCTTATCTGTTCAGATCAGCCCTGAATCACAGATTCTATTCTGTATGTTCATGGAGACGGGTCCAGGTCTAACCATATTTTTGCATATTCAATGCAACCAGACCCAGGGTATTGCAGATAGGCCATGTCCAGCTCGGTATTTGTTTCAGCTCATTTAAAGACCACTCTTTTTCTGTCCAGCTGCTCTCTCTTCTGAGTCTTTTTCCAGATGGATGCCAGTGAACAGAGTCTGTGTAGTTCTCCCTCTCCAGCTGCAGAAAACCGAACCTCTTTTTCTGTCATTGTCCATCCCAGCTCGGAACTGATCCTCTTTCAGCTTTAGTGGTCAGGCTGTTTTGTGCTGACTTCAGAGCTCCGATGAGGTGCATTAACTCTAGATTGCCCTGCCTGGCTGCAGGCTGAAAAATAGTTGTGCATGTTTGATTAGTTTGTAATCCGTGGTCATCTTTTCTTCCTCTTCTTGCTCCCACAGACTCACTGGAATCTCTTTCCAACCCTCATCAGACTCTCACCAAGGGTCGTGTAACATTTCTTTGCAGCTGCTGCACACACCACAAACCCTGAGCTGTGCCAGGAGGTGTTGGGCTGTCAGCAGCTAAGAGAGAGGGATCAGAATGGGTCCAACAAGAACCTAAAAATGAGTGCTGTCTGTGCACTCTGCTCTCATTGTTTCAGCATGTAACACTCCTATGAATGGAGGGCTTTCTGCTCAGTAGGGTGTTGATTTGTGACTGTCAGGCTGTGCAGGTCTGTGTGTCTGTGTAAACACTGTCTAAGTCCTCTCTGAGGTGTGTGTGTGTGTGTGTGTGTGTGTGTTCGTGTGTGTGTGTGTGTGTGTGTGTGTGTGTGTACATTTTAATGGGAGTGTTCAGGGGCCCCTTCCCTGCTTTAAGAAGTTGCGTGACAGGACTGAACGGACGGGTTGGGAGAGGCCACATCCTCCTATTTTCCTGCCGTAGTTGTCCAGATAAGAAACAGCCCGCAGCCACACTCCACCGTTACTCACAGAAAGAGAACCCCAGGGGACACACAGCACCATATGCACTGTGTGTATGTTTGTGTGTGTGTGTGTGTGTGTGTGTGTGTGTGTGTGTGCGTGTGTGTGTGTGTGTGTGTGTGTGTTTGCAGATGCTTAGGCTGCCAGATCTCTTCTCCTGCTGAATGAGAAAGCCCGTTCTCTGGCTGGAAACCAGGACTTCAGGTTTGACTGAGGCTTCTCTCTACTACTTGCCCAGGATCTGACTTTCAGATTATTTTTAGAGCATGCTCAGAAGGTCTCAGTGTGACTGCAGACAAACACAGTAAAAACAGGGAGCAGAACCAGGACAGACATCTCTCTCACACACACACACACACATGATCCTGCAAGGTACAAGACAAGGAGACTCACAAAACTACAAAACATCAAGCACTGCAAAGGGTCAGACATTGCTTTAAAGGAACGAAATGATTTTTTAAAGGCACCAAAGGGATGCTAGATGGCGAAACAGGCATCTATTTTTTTTTATCCCCTCTCAGGATATCTCACGTTTACTCTGCTGCGACGCTTTCAGACTCCTCTCTTCTGGAGCATCCATCAGCATATGTCAGTCATGCAAAATCAAAGCATTTCAATATTGATGGATATGTTTGATGTCTGACCTCAAAGATGTGCTTCCTGCATCAGCATGCTCAGGCTGTGCAGGCTTCACTCCGTTGTTGGTGAGAGGATATGGGGACTTTGAGGGTCAGATGTTTTAAATGTCTTACAGTGTAAAAATCAGGCTGCTGGACTGTTTATTTGAACGTTCATATTTATACATGAGAGAAAAAGGCAAAAAGCTGCTGAAAAACAACCAACAAACTAGAGAAAAAGCTTCAGAGATCCAAACAAAGAGGGACAGAATCACAAAGATTTTTTATCAGATGACACACAGGATGCTGTATTCTGCAAGCAGTTTATTGGTGCTCAAACTAAACAGCCTGCAGTAAACCTGAAAGAGAAACCCTGATCTGTATCAGAACATGACTCAGCCCTGTGCCGTGAGTTTTCTCATAGCGCTCTTCATTTGCATCTCATTTTACCTGTACCTAAAATCTCTCTTATGTTTGTCAGTCCCTCAGAACAATAGCAGGACTCTTTAAGCAGCTTTAAGGAAACAGTCCTAACATGACATGACACGGAGCAGAGCTGCACAGATTAAAAAGAGCTCACCGCTCTGCCAAGAGCTGCAAAGGTGAAGCCAAAGCAAACAGAGAGAGAGCGAATATCTGTCGTATGATCTGATGTGCCAAACACATCCCTAGCAGTATTAGTTATTCAACGTCTGCTGTGTGTGAAACAAAGGAGCCTCACACATCACTCTGATGAAGAAACAAAAGAGACGTTGTGGAGGTTTTAACCTGAACCTGGAAACGTCTCAACAGGTTTGGTTCCCAGGCTGCTTAATAAGGCCTCAGAGCAGCCTGTCTCAAAGTTTGATTCAGGTTCAGAGATGCCACCATGAGTTCATTCACAGTCACAGTTATAGTTCATAGATGACACAAGGAGGAGCATTAGACAGAAATATTCAAACAGACTTGGGCTGAATGATATATTGTTATCGTTATTGATATCGAGATATGAAAATTCAAGATATTAGTATCTCAATATCAAAGATATCAACGGTGTAGAGTTTCCCAGCTCACCTTGCATGTACAGCTCAGGCAGTCGCATGATTATTGGTGACTTTCTGTTAATGTTGATGACTGACAGTGAGCTCTAATCAATTAACCGCACTTTCCACATCCTGTTATATTATAATGCTTTTATTTTTCTAAAAAATGCTTGGTTCTCATTAAACCCGGGGTCATGTTGTATTGTGTCGATAGCGAGATATCTGGCATTAATATTGAGATATGAAATTTTGCCAATATCATTCAGCTTCAAATACAGATGCAGTGAAGCTCTCAGTTGGCAGAACTTCAGATTTTTCATCACTGAGTTTTGCTGGAGCATGGAAAGGTGAATATGATCCTATGACAGCTGACAGTCCGTCTGTGTGCACGAGGATCCGATGCTCCTCTCATGTGACTTTCCTTCGAGTTACCACATCAAAGATCTGTTATCTGTTCCTATGAATCCGGACTGTCAGTTCAAGTCCTAAACCAGGGACCAGAGCCTGAGGTGTGATATCTGAATAACCCTTGAACCAGAGTAGAGACAAAACTACTCCTCGGCCCAGGTTCACGCCAGCAACTGTACATGTTCAATACATCAGCAAAGACAGGAGGGGTGTCCCTTTGTCCCTTTGTCCCAGGGGGGCATCAACACCACTGACATAGACAGGAAGTTCCTCACAACAGCTGTTACCAGCAGACAGACCAGGACTTAATGCACACCCTTCATAAGACAACTCAAACATTTACAGATGATCCTCTTAAAGCTAACCTCTCCACTTCTCTCTTCCTGCAGCCTCCATGAAGAACAACAATGGCAGTGGGCTCTTTCCTGGAGTGAATAGACAGAGCGGGAACACAGTGGATGGAGCCAGTTTCTCTGAGGGAGACCTGCTGCTGCAGGTACACACACACACACACACACACACACACACACACACACACACACACACACACACACACACACACACACACACACACACGCACATATAAGTTAGATAGATATACATGCCTCCAGAGTTACAGCTCTTGTGGTCTGGTTGAAACTATTATCCCATCTGTTAGAGCTGCTTAGAGTTGAGCAACACTGTCTATTGTTCCAGGTGAATGTGTGGACCCAGAGGTGTATAGAAAAAGTGTGAATGAACTCTCCAAGTCACTGATGATGGGAATCTCCAATAGGTGCTCTGACAACAGCCCCTGGCGTTCATACTCTCGTTCAGACTCTGATTATTTGTGAGTCCGTGAAGATGTGTTCAGGTGATCTGTCTCTCATCAGCTTGACCAGACTGCTCATCTTTGACACACTCTGAGATTGTAAACAAAAGCTGAGACTATCAGAGTCTTGCTCCATTTCCTGAGACTGTCAGAGTTAGGGTGACCAAACGTCCCCTTTTGCCCAAACATGTCCTCCTTTTCAGTGGCATCCAGGGGGTTTGATCGAATTCTCCAAAGTGTGCAGGGTTTCCCAGATCATTCTACAGACAACTGTTATTTACAATGAGCAAAGCTGCACTGGGCTACTGGCATTGTTCTGATGCACAAACCTGTCCAGATGTTGAGCAGGAAAACATGTTCTGTCTGTTTCTGTTTAACTCGTCTGGATCACTAATTTCACTAACGACACACACCGGGAAGGGTGGTGAATTTTTTTCTAACTCTGCTGTTTGGAAGATATACACAGTCAGTCTACCCCGCGAATAAATACAAGGAAAAATAATTTGTGGCATTGTAAACATAGAGAAAGATGGAGGACATCCAGCAACTCTTCTACTTTGTGATCAGCATGTGACTCTTTAGTCTAGAAACGCCACAAAATGCATGCCGTACCGAGACGAACTGAACCGATCCGCTTGGTGGAAACGAGGGTAAAGAGGCTCTATAGAACAAGCAGCAACGCAGCCTTCTGCCACAGGGGGGAGCTGTAGCTGACTTAACATCATTACAACAAAATATGAGACTTTTCTCTTTTCATGGGTGACATTTTCACAACAACTGAGAGATCCATCATTACAAACTGAACAGCTTCACGTTCAGTGTGTTTGTCTGTGTGCAAAATGTGTGCAAGGTATGTGTGTGTATGTGTGTGTGTGCGTGTGTGTGCTCATGATGTGATCTCTCTGCAGGCGCTGAATGGCTTCGTGTTGGTGGTCACCTCGGATGGGTCAGTGTTTTATTCCTCTCCCACCATCAAGGACTACCTGGGCTTTCACCAGGTGAGGAGAACCCTTAGAGCAGGAGTTGAGGAGGTGTTTCTGTCTGCTTGTCTGTCTGTCTGTCTGTCTGTCTGTCTCTGTCTCTCTCTCTCTCTCTCCCCACAGTAGGTGGAGATGAAAGCTTCTTCCTAACAGATATAATTTCATGGGTTCTGTATGATCATTGCATCTGTACAAGAGTCATAGCCCCTGACTCTCTCTCTGACCCTGACTCTCTCTCTCTGACCTAGTGATGAAGTCTTCTCTCTGTCCTCCTTCACAGTCAGACGTGGTCCATCAGAGCGTGTTTGAGCTCATCCACACCGATGACCGCTCTCTGTTCAGACAGCAGCTTCACTTTGCCCTGAACCCTCCCTCCACTGGTCCTGAGGATGATGGTGGGAAGTTAAGCTGAGTTGTACGATATCCATAGAGGTGTACTCTGTGTAACTTTAGCATCTTCTTGTGCTTGCAGAGATGCAGGGATGTGGGAGCACGATGATGTACAGCCCTGAACAGCTTCCTCCAGAGAACTCGTCCTTCCTGGAGAGGAGCTTCGTCTGTCGTTTCCGCTGCCTGTTGGATAACTCATCAGGCTTCCTGGTGAGTCTAAAATTGTACTTCTCTCAGTGTGTATTGATCTTTCCAAATATGTGCAGCTGTGTGCGGAGATCAGCCCTATAAAGTGACTTGACGGATCTTGTGTGCTCACCTGATCCAGGCTCTGAAGTTCCAGGGCCGGCTGAAGTACCTCCATGGTCAGAGGCTGCTAAAAGAAAATGGGGTGTGTGACAAACCTCAGTTGGCTCTGTTTGCCATCGCCGTGCCCGTCCAGGCCCCAGCAATCGTTGAGATCCGGACTAAGATGCTCCTCTTTCAGAGCAAACACAAACTGGACTTCACACCCATGGGCATTGACAGCAGGTGCTTCAACGTTTTAAACCCCTCATCAGTTATTTTTCCTGGCATGGATCAGATGAAAAAAGAATACAACAGCAAATAAATTCCGCTACATGTCTCCAGAAGTTTCTCTGCCTTGTTTCTGTGACTGATCTTGGTTAACTGATATCCTCGGCCTCGGCTGGAAGATCTTGGTTATTCCAGCAGAAAAGTCACTTTACAATCTCTATAAACTCTTATTTACGCTCCCTCTCTCTCTGTGTTTTTTTCCCTTCTCAGGGGCAAGGTTATTCTGGGATACTCAGAGACTGAGCTGTGCATGAAAGGATCCGGATATCAGTTCATCCACGCCGCAGACATGATGTACTGTGCCGACAATCACATGCGCAGTGAGCTAAATCTGTCATTTTATCATCAGTGTGATTTATTCAACATGAAGACTCAAACATTCATTTCAGAGAGGATCTCTCTACGATCAGAGGCTGCAAACTGAGTCTGTCTCTGAGTAAGAATCTCATTGCTGTGCTTTGGAAGATTAAAAGAACCCGTTTATATCCTCTGCCTGTGTGTGTGTGTGTGTGTGCCCCAGTGATAAAAACTGGAGAGAGTGGGATGACTGTGTTCAGGCTGCTCAGTAAGAGCGGGGGCTGGGTCTGGGTGAAGGCCAATGCCAAGCTCATCTTTAAAGGAGGAAGACCAGACTTCATCATCGCATATCAGAGAGCTCTGGTGTGAGTGTTTGATCCTTTAGCGTCAGGAGACAATGACCAAAATTATGATGATGATGGCTGGGAGAGAGTCCGGTGTGATGAAGACGGTGTTCGAGGATGAAATAGCTACAAACACTAACATGTTTGAGTAGCTTCACCTCTGCACATGATCTGAGCCTCATCACCTGACTCTCTGGCTCCAGCTCCTGACCTGTCCCATGGTGCTAACAGGCTGTCTGTGGTGTGTTTCAGGAATGCCGAGGGTGAGGAATACCTGCGTCAGAGGAGGATGCAGCTCCCGTTCAGCTTCACCACGGGAGAAGGCGTCCTCTACAACCACGGCCCCACAGTGGATGTCAACCAGTTTCAGTTCAACAAAATGTTTGGGACCACTGAGACCATCAAGGACGGGGACCCTTGCTCTCTGTCCCTGTTGGACTGCTTCCTGAGACAGGATGAGACCGCCTACACTAAGACTATCGACCCCCCTATCCCTCCAGACCAGGTCTTTATTGACACCCACGCTCTAGTCAGCGTTCCCAGTGACGGCTGGCAGGAAAGCGGAGCTGTGCCGACATCAGAGACCCCCATGGTGGTGAAGGAGGAGGCGAAACAGTCTGTGATGGCTGTGATCAATAACCTGGAACAGATGGCTCAGAACAAAGACTTCTGTGCAGCACTGAAGAACCTGGACGTGGGGGAAGAGGAGCTTACAGATTGGGAAAACACTCTAAAGAGGTTAAGTCATGAGGAGCTTCAGCAGAGTGACATGAGCTCAGAGCTTGACAGCATCTTCACCAGTGACATCTTCGACTACATCGATCATGTTCTGTTCAAGGAGAAAGGAGAGGAGTGTCTGAATGGAGGGACTCCAGCCTGCCTCTCAGGCCGCACCCATCAGCAGGACCTCTTATCTCAGACTGCTGATGGACTCTGTGATCCTCAGCTGTTCCAGACCACAAGTCTGGATCCAACTGGGCTTCAGATAAACGGGATTTACGTTCAGCAGCTGAGCTCAGGGCCTCAGATCTTTAGCAGCACCCAGACACTGTCCCACCAGGGCCCCCAGATCTCTCAGACTGACTCTAACCTGCCCCCCCTCCAACAGCTGCAGCTCCAGGACATCTTCAGCCCTTCTTTGGAGCTTCCAGAGCTCACGATTCCTGACATCTCCGCCTCCTTCCCAACCTGTGAACAGACCTCCAGCTCCTGTCCTCAGACTCAGTCTGTCCAGCTTCAGAACAGTCTGAGTTTCTCTGCTAACGGACATTTCCCGCAGAACTCTGTCAAACAACCTCATCCTGTGGCGCCCAGTGTCCTGGACATGTTACCTCCCCTGATCCCTTGCAGTGACTTTAATCCCTCCAACACACCCAACATTCCTGTTTCTTTCCCCTCTTCATGTCTGCAGAGCAGTTCCCCTGCGAGAGTTCATGGTCAGCCAGTTCAGCAGTGGCCTCAGAGCCAGACTCACGTGGATGTCCTGCAGAACGGACATGGTTTGATGCCTGCGAGCTTTGGCCAGACTCTAGAAAGCCAATCCTTTCCACACCCTGGGCCTTGGCCAAGGGGTGTCACCGGACTGAACCCCGCTCAGCAGGGGGGCCTGGCCTGTGGTCAGGCAGCATCTCAGAGCAGCTGCATGTTTAACCAGCACTTTTCTCCCAGTTCTACAGGGGGTGACGTTCTGGCTCTGGCAGGGTCTGCAGCCTTGAGGGGGGCTGACAAACCTCTTGATCAGAGTCCCCCTCAAGGGTCCTGCTACTTCCAGTGGAGTCACAGTGAACCGGTGGTGGGAACGTCTGTCATCCTCCAGGAAAACGCCAACATCAGCCCCCTGTCAGCTCCGCCCACCATGACCTCCTCTGAGCACACCCTGCAGCACTTCATGGACTGCCACCGACCCACAGAGGTCAACATGTTCCACTGTGAGTCACATAAACCGCTCCCAGTCAGACGGATGGATGAGAACTAAAGGCTAAAGACTAAAGAACTAAATTCCCGATTTCAGGGTTATTTTCATACACATCTTTAAATTTTAGCATCCAGAATTACTTCTGTTGTTGCCTCTCTTACTTCATACTTTCCTTTATGCTCACAGTTTCAGTCCTTAAACCCTGTGTTCTCTGTGTCCTCTGTGCTTTCTCCAGCAGGATGAGAGAGGCTCTGAAGTGGATTTCTGTCGCTCCTGATGGAGATGTAGCGATTAACTCGAAAGAGCCGAATCAAGCCATTAAGTAACTGCAGGAACAAATCAAGAGTCGACAAACTCAGCCATACACAGGCAAACGCAGACGAACAGACAGAAAGAGACAAATGCAGACAGAAACAGACAAACACAAACACGGACAAACAAAGACAAATAAAGACCAACAGACTTACACAGACAAGTACAGACATCCTGAAACAGACAAATACAGACAAACCCAGACAGACACAAACTGAAACAGACAAACATACCGAAACAGACTGAAACAGATGGACAGAGATGGAAACAGGCAGAAACAGACTGAAACCGTCAGAAATAGATGGAAATGGATGGATACAGACCATCAGACTTTCAGTGTACCTCCATACCTTTTATATATCTTTGTGCCCTGATGAACTTTGTCCAGTCTGTATCTTTAATGCTGTTGCTGACCTTTTTTGCCTGATGACACATTTGAATTATGATGAAGTATAATAGCCACAAATGCATTTATCAGGACAGAGCTGAAGCCCGGCGGAGATTCAGCCAATCATAGCCAAAGAGATGTATTGTTGTAAAAGGGAAACTAGTCATAGCTTTCTTGTCAGCTGTCATTTATTTACATGTAAACCAACCTTTAAACTCTGACACAGACTTTCTTGGGTTCAGTGATTTTCAGTTAAACTGAAATTACCTGAAACACAGCTGTAGTGCCACTTTATGTTAGAGGGTAAATGAACATGCTCTCAAAAAGGAAACCTCTAACTCCGGTTATATATCTGTAGGTTTAAGCACAGAGATTTATGGCTGGAAACAGGCCTATTACCCCCCCCAGACCTCAGTTTGAAAAGTGACGCTGTCCCCATGCACTCTTCATTATGACCAGCAGAGGGCAGATTTACAGGCTTCAGACTGGATGATCTCATGTTGGCTCTGGAGAGGAAAAGTGTGTTTCAGGCTGTCAGAGGTGAAACAGTGTGTGTGTGTGTGTGTGTGTGTGTGTGTGTGTGTGTGTGTGTGTGTGTGTAAGTGTGCATGTGTGTGTGTGTGTGTGTGAGCATCATCACAGACCATCCAGATTTCCAAACTTCCAAACCTCAAAAATATCCTCAAATCAACGCAGACTTCAGCTCTTCCTCACAGTCTTTAGTTTAACTTTGAGGATCAAAAGGGATGAAACATATTTGCTGTGTGACAACCATGTGAGGAAAGCCTGTAGTCTGTCTGAATGTGAGCAGAGTCAGAGTATGGTTTTCAGTTCACATTTGCAGGTCGATCTGACAGCGTGTTTTTTTACGTCCTCTCTCAGCCACAAACAATGTGAAGCCTGAACGTGTTTCTGAGGTGACATTTGATGTTTGTCTGCTTTCTGTTAAAATATTCTTAAACTGTGTTTCTCTCTCAGTCCTTCAGAGCCCCACAGGGAAGTTATGAGACAGGTTTAATCCCAAAGTGCCTTTAGCTCTGCAGAGTGTTATATTCCTGACTTTGAAAAAGTAAGGAAAGAAGGGACCACACTTCATACAGCTCTGACCGGTCTCTGCAGAGACAGAATTCTTCACTACCCATCAGATTTAATCTGAATGAGTCCCCTCATTCTCTCTCTCTCTCTCTCTCTCTCTCTCTCTCTCTCTCTCTCTCTCTCTCCATCTCTGATCTGATTTGTAATCTGACTACAGATGAACCTGAAAAAGAACAGCGTTCAAGGCAGCTTTACTGTATCACTCAGTATTTACCTGTTATGTTTTATTCTCATGCTTCAGACTGTAAACAGGTCAAAGATGGCCTGTGCTGCGATGCTTGGTGCTCAATGCTCGATGCTCATTTTGAGATGGACTGTGGAGGGTTTGGAGATGAAAAACTCACACACCAATGTGTGATACATGATATAAGAAAAGCCAAAATATTTAATCCACAGCTGTGTTTATGTGCTAACATGTGCCTTAACTGTCTCCATATTTCTGTTAATTGTAAAATAAACAAAAAAACTCACTTTATCCAGTTTAATCCACTCAGTATATGTAACTATACATATATGTATGTAGTTATGGTTTCATATCCTAAACAATAACCAGCCTTTGTTAAATGCTTTTTCATAAATACCCGTGTGCAATGACGAAACTGTGTGGTCTGTTCCTTTATTCCATCAGAAACTTGAATAAAACCCAGAGAGAAAAGCTAGCATTTGAGTTAGTCAGAACAGTTCTTCTTTTCTATCGTTACTTGAATAAAAAGCATGAAATGATACTCCTGAGTGATTGGAATAAACCAGGTGAGAGCTACAAGGTCTTGTGAGGGTAATTCTTCTATCATCCTGATTCCTCTGAAACAAAGTCAGCTTATCTTTATGAACCTGTCAGAGGTCAAAGGTTGAAAAAAGAAGTATAGATGTGATGGGAGAGGAGAAGACTGCATTGCACAAAGCTCCTCAGCTAACTCTAGTCTCTATTCCATCCAGCAGGGGGCATCCTCTCTGTTTCTCTCTTTATATGGAGCTGGCAGCTTGTTAGTGTTCAGATTAGAGGGGAGCTTGTCAGGTATGTGCAAAAATACAGCAGAGAAGCTTCAATACTACATCCTTAAAAGACTGTGAGAGACAGAGCATGAAGAAATACAGCTCCATCATTTCTTTAAGACAGATGTGAAGAGACCACGAACATCTCTCCATAGACCCTGGCTGCACAATGGACGCACCTGTGACACGGTTATTTTGGTTTCTAAACTGTGCCACAGTACAGTAAAAGGCAGAGTGATGCTGTACATTCTAAATACATAGTGTATATAGAATGTGTTAGGGATGTGTCTATGTAAACAAATAAAGAGCAGGGAATTAGACAATTATCAAAAGAGAAAATAACCACCTGTTTCCACTGCTGCACATCCATAAAATCCACTGATGGATTTTGCTTTTTGGCGACAACCAAAAGTTCAATCAGTGTTCTTATCCAAGTTTACTGACATATTTGCAGATACGCCTCCACACTAGGTGCAAGCTGGGGAGCGATTGAGACCTTGACTATGGGGGTTGTGACTCATCAAGCTGTGGCCAGACTTTATTTTCGATATTATTTTAACACTTGACATTACTGCTGCATTATCTGACAAAATTGGGTTTTGTTTTGTTTTTTTTTGCATAATGTTGTTATTTCCAATTATAGTGAATAATAATATTTGTCTTTATGCTTTGTTATGACAGAAGATGTATAGATTATCGGTAGCTGTTAAAAAAAAAAGGGGAAAAAAAGAAAAAAAAAAGGCTTCTCCAATACTGTAAGCCTTAAAGGCTTATCCCCTATAACATGTATTTAAGTACTGACTGGGCTTTCACTTCTACAAATGTCCCTTGAGTTGGGATGTTGGATCTGTATTGTACGTGTACA
This sequence comes from Thalassoma bifasciatum, assembly GCA_008086565.1. NCBI lineage: Eukaryota > Metazoa > Chordata > Actinopteri > Labriformes > Labridae > Thalassoma > Thalassoma bifasciatum. The sequence goes on along the minus strand of RPOG01001437.1, from coordinate 26,957 downwards.
GATTTCTATCTAAATCATCAAAATCAAATCAAACTTTGTTTATAAAGCACTTTTCATACAGTAAAATGTAGCACAAAGTGCTTTACATCCAGTTAATAACATTCCCACAAAGGCCCTTTACCCTTCCACCCCCAACCCCAACCACAAACACCCCACACACACACACACACACACACACCATGCATACCCCAATGCATGGATGTACACGAGGCTGATGAAGACTTGTTATACTGGTTTCTGCTATGAAATTCATTCCCTTTCACCATAATCTTTAAAGGGTGTTTTCTTAAAATTATGTTTCTGTACACTGCAAAGGAGAAGTATCTACTTCATTATACTCTTGTTATAATTTCAATAGCCTGATATTTTTGGCATTCCATACCAAAAAACATGGTGAAAATATTTTTTTTCAATGACTCGATGTTAAATTTTGAACGATTGAGTAACACAGCCACAGTGCTGTCTTTGATTTTGTCTTACTGTATCATGTCAACATAACAAAACTCTTTTTTGAAACTGATTTCATCAAATTTTCTGATTTTGTGTTTCAATATATGCACATTAGAGTGAATTTTATGGAGAAATGCCCATTTTGGATAACCATTAAACAAAAAGTAGTTGCGTTTGTTTTTTTTTCCTCCGTTGGTATGATGTCATTAGTCAACTGGAGAAGTTTAAAAGTATTGAAACTCTTATCTATTTGAATTGCTTAGAGTGGGGCCAGCATTTACTGAAAGGAAACGCTGGATGTTGAAATTCTGAGCACTGCATTAAAACATTCCAGCATTTCCTTGCTTTATACTGGATGTTAAAATGCTGTTCGCTCAGTATTTTGATCATAAATCAACCTCTCCTCTCTCCAATACTTGAATCTTGTGATCCTGATTTTTGCTCATCTCCTTTTGGACCTTCCTGAATTTTACTGAAAGCTTTTTAGGTTCGTCTGTTTTCTGCTATATTCTATTTAAATCTGCATCTGTGTCCTCCTCCTCCACCTGCTCTCATTCTTCTCTCCTTCGTTCTTCTCTCCTTCTCTTCATCTTCCTCCCCATCTCCCTCCTCATCTTCCTCCCCATCTTCCTCCTCATCTTCCTCCTCATCTCCCTCCTCATCTTCCTCCCCATCTCCCTCCTCATCTTCCTCCCCATCTTCCTCCTCATCTCCCTCCCATTTTTCCCCTCCTCCTCTTGGTCTTCCTCTCCTCCTCTCCCCCTCCATTCTTTTTTAAATTTTTTTAAATTTTATTTTATTTTATTCATTGCACATATAAAAGAAATAATACAAAAGAAAAGCTGAGCAAAGTAACAAACAGTTGCAACAAAGATGTTCAGGAGGGACCAAAGAAACCCTTCGGGGCTTGTCAAGTGGCCCTCCTTAAGTCCAGAGCGAAAATACAATATATTAACACACATACATATACACATACATTCATTCATAGACATAGATACACAAATATATCCATATAAACACTAACACATTCAGTATATGCTGTTCAAACAGATACACTACAGTCAAAAAAAAGAAGAACAAAAAGGGAAAAATGTATTATAGTGTTAGCTAAGGAAAGATGAGGGGAAAACAACATGGAATAAAAGACGGATCAGGATGTTGTGCTGTTTACTTGGTCCAATAAAAACTGTATGGTTAGTTTTTTGAATGACTTCAATTTCTTCCTCCTTTCCTCGTCCTCTTCTTCCTCCTCCTGTGACAGAGCCACTGAGAGGCATCTGCTTTAACTGCTTAACCTCAGAGCGTTCTCTGATCTATGAGGGAAGATGTTTTAGTCCAGCTCTCTGAAACAAAAGTTTGAAGAGTTGAGTACACCATATCTGCACACAGATGCTGATGTTTCTACAATGGTGTTTCTCCTGCTGTGTCCTCAAAGTAACAGTGAACGGTGATGATTTCAGGGCGTGCAGCAGCTCTCTGTGCTTTGGCTCCAGGAGTAGAGACAGACCTTCACTCTGTCTTCCCGTTTCTTTGTGTCTGGATTCAGCTCTGAGTAGTCTCTCTGCAGACCTGCAGGACGACCTTGACTCTCCGACAGTCTGAGAGGACCTCAGCTCTCTGCGAGCCTGGTCTATTCGGCTCAGAGCATGAAAAACACATTTACAGCTGGTGTGGCGTCAGTCCCAGGAGACACTCTGTGTCCAAACAAACAGCAAACCTCTGTAGTCACAGGCTGAACAGCTTTTAGAGGCATGAAGGGCAGGAGGACAGATTTCTGCAGGCAAAGAAACAGAAATATTCAGGAAATACAGCCACTTTATAGACTTCCCTACCTGAAGGCAAAAACTGTTTTAAAAACTCTTTTGTCTTACGATATTTGAGGAGTAAAAACATATACAAAAAAAACAAACAGACACTCTGTGCTTGTCTCTGTTTTGTCTCTGAAGCTGCTGGATGAATCTAAGATCGATAACTGACCATGACACAAATGTGATGTGAGGAGAGAAGAATGTTCAGAGACCTTCGGTCATGATGTTAAATAAGCTATTTCAGATCGCTGCATGGACCTGATCATCTGCTGCTTTGGAAGATAGCAGACTGTCCACGTGAGTCGACTTTAGGGTAGATGGATCTGCTGGGTGAGCGTTCTGTTCTTCAGCTGCTTTTCAAACCAGCCTTTGCTTCATAATCTGCATTCTAGCTACACAGATTATTCTATTTTCAGGAAACCTTAAGATTTAAAACTGAATCTGAGAGATTAAAAAATTTAAGCTCATACTGGGAATCAAACAAAACCATATCAGGTTCAGGTCCAGGTCCAGGTCCATTAGGAGTGACTTTGATGGTCAGGTCGCTTTGGTGACACTCTGTGCTAAATCAGCAATTTCTAATAAGGTTAAAGACTAAATCAATTTGTGGCTTAATGAATGTAAATATAGTGGGCTCCCTGACGTGAAGGTTGACTCTCTCAGTTCACAGAATACTCTCCATCACTACTCAAACAGTAACTCTGATTGTGTTTGACTCCAGTTCTTTCAAACATGTTGGCCTACTTTCTTTCCTTACATATGCTGTGGGGGTCTTCAGCCCCTCAGGGTCCTGATCTGGTCACGTGACTTAATGTATGTATTGGAGCAGCTGAACGTGAAGACGTCTCTCTTTGTCTAATGTCTCAACATCCTCTGTGTCCTTTGGTTCAGACAGCTGAGGGAGTTGTTTATGATAATTTGAGTGACAAAAGAGTGATTTATTTTGGAAATGGCTGAGCTGTATTTCCTGTATCATCTCAAGTGTAAGATGGTGTTTTGGAGAGGTGAGGTTTCGTGATTTACCCTGCATTTTCACAGGCAGGCTCTAACTTCAGGGTGCACTCCTCTTTTACGAGTGAAGTTTAGAAAGTGCTCAGCAAAAATCAAAGTTCAGGATCAAATCAGTAAAATTAATCTTCTCAATGTTCTAACACTGACCTGTGTGTGACACTTTTAATGCACATTCAGCTGAAGGCAGAGGACTTATTACTTCCACCACTAAGGAGAGAGTAGCATTAATTTAGCCATTATGAGATGCATCAAATATTCATATTTTTTACAACTCACAATCTGCAGTAAAAGAAAAGCCTTGCAGACTAACAGAGAAAGAAGCCTCATAGGAACTGCTGTGTACATGATTTTCTGTTATGTTGCCGTAAGCGGGGGGAACAGCATTTTGCCTGCTCATCTTTTCAGGTTTCGTACATGTTAAATAACAATATTCTGTGAACAGAGAGAAAACCTAACAATGCAGCTTAAGTGAAATAATCTAAACAGCAGAAACCAAGAGGAAAAGGAGGAAAAGGAGGGGGAGGAAGAAGGAGTCCTCTCACATCATCATGTTTTAGATGTGATGCAGGGGGAAAATATCCCCTTTATTCACACAGTCCTCAGTCCTCAGTCCTCTGTTGTCTGTGGGCCCCTGTGCTCCTCTTGAAGCAGGACATCAGTTGTCCCGTGGTCTCCTGCGTGCAGGTGAAGACCCTCAGAGCTCTCTGTACTGTTGGAATAAATTCATCTGCATTATTTAAAGTCTAACCCCTGACCCACATTCAGCCCGGGCCACTGCGGGCTCAACATAAACCTCCATCTCTCATCCTCAACGCTGATTGGACGCAGGGCCTCGCTCGGGTGCGCGCCTGTGTTGACACGCTCGGCCTGTGTTTCCAGGAGACTCTCCCGCGTGCCCGCGCATGCCTGCTGCCCATGTCCGCTGTAATTTTGTAACATGGCTCTGGAGCGCGTTCCTGTTGGAAATCTGTGTCGGGCGTGCCCGCCAGTGGAATGCGCGTGGCCGCGGCCCCCTCCTCCTCCAGCTCGTGTCCGTCGCTAATTGGAGAGCCGCGCTGATGGAGGTCAGAAATGGAAATAGTTGAAGTTTATTTGCGGCTCTGTGTGTATGAAGCGGAGGAAGAATGAGGAGGATTTATCCGCTGACTCTGCTCCGATAATCTCATCCTGTTTTTAATCATCAGGATGAAAATCACACATCCACGTTTGACTTGGGACAAGTTCATCTTTCCGTGAGGCTGATGGGACAAACACCGAGTCCTGATTCCTCTGAGCTCTTCCGTTTTTATCGGACCGCGATCTGCTGCGTCACCCTTTATTTTCATTTTTTATCACATCTCCAGATTTTGAGTGAATTTCCTGCTGAAGCTGCAAAAACGAGTGAGAAATCGAGCGAAGCCGCTCCTAGGGCTCTGAGTGAATCTCAGTTTTAATGTGCGAACTCTGTTTATCAGTGAAGAATGTGTTGATCTGGAGGATTAGAGCAGAATAAACTCGGTGGCTTACATGTCGCGGTAGAAAGAGGCTGTGTGTGTTTGTGTGGATCCATCACAGGCTTATATAAGAGGAGCCGTCATGTATGCAGGACGCAAGAGGAGAAAACCGGTCCAGAGAGCGTGAGTCTACTCTTTTATTTTTATTTCTAAAAACCCTCAGTGCAGAGTTTAAAAAAACATATACAGTATTATAAACAAATGAAAATAAAGCTGAGGAGCTGTGTGGATGAATCCTGATGTCGGTGTCAAACACGAACCTGCTCATGGAACACGTTGAGAAAAGCGACCAGTTTTCATAAATGAGCAGTTCTAATCAATATTTCGTTCCCCCTCAATGCACAATATTTTTATTTTTATAAAACACGATAAAACGAATGAAAATGTTTTATTTATATCCTGAGCTTTTGTGTTTTACAGGAACAGTCCTGTGCGTAATGGAGAGCTGTGCACGGCTTCTCTAATGCCTCCGGATTATTGCAGGCCTGCAGCCGCGCGCGGCCTGATTTTAACCTTCAGCTCTCCCCTCAGTCATCTGTATTTCCGCTGCAGTTTGAACCTCAATGCGTGATAAAAACAAGCGCAATGAAGCGAATTCACTTTTATTCTCGCTCTTGATTTTCTTGAGTCACTGGGAGTCTGATCTGAAAGCTGCGCCATTTTCTGTTAAAACGCCCTTCAGGGCATCAGGGGACAGGTTTCTCGGCACTGGTTGGTTTTGGCTGTGAAATTAAACAGCTTTTTTAAAAAAAATGAAAGCATTTGTAGGCTTGTAGAAATAAACTGAATTAAATCAGATTGGTAGCTGGTCCCGAATTTTCTCTGGTTTGTTTTCAGACTTTGACTCATTTTTTAAATTTACTGACGTCCATGTAAAACTTGATTCCGCCCCCAGCAGCAGTAATCTGCAGATCAGCTGTTGTTGGCTGTGATTATAAAGTCTGAACAGCTCCACTCTATGTTTTGGTATGACATCATGCTCCTGCACCGTCAGTCTGACGCCGCAGCTTCCATCTGAAGGTAAAGTAGACAAAAGCCAGAGTGCACTTATGATCTTCTACATTGTTCTGTGATCTGATCACATGTGACTGAGTTTAGAAAAGCACCAAACCGTGCGCAGTGAGAGACTGCAGTCAGGCCGCTGCTGAGTGCAGCTATAATGATGCTGCTGTTCAGTAATGCTGCTGCTGATGCTGATGCCATCTTAAGAATAATGCGTCCAGGACAGTTCCTGAGCTACATCTGTCTCACACGCTGGTTACTGATCCATGAGCACAGACAGAGGGGCTATAAGAAAATGCCCATAATGCCTCTTAATGATGAGACAGTCAGTACTCGCTGAAGGTGCAAATTTACCTCAGTGGACTGACCTGGAAAGGGACAGCAGAATCTGTGAGGGGTTGTTTCATACATTATTAATAGTTATTAATAATTGCCATTGATTAATGTTTATTTCGAACATTACTTCAACCTTGTGCCACAGCTCTGAAACAATGAGAAGCTGTTCAGCAGCTCCCCACATCATGTCTGGGGCCTTTCATGTTCTCTCCATGACGCAGGCCTCACACCACAGGTTGTTTGGTGTTCACTTTTAACACTTAGAGCATTACAGTTTATTGAGAAATAGAAGGAATCACAATACGGCCAGCTGCATTACTGTAATGGCAGACAGTGCAATATTTCTTTGACTTGAAATGTTTTAGAACAACAGATACAATGTTTTTGCAATGGATGTTGTATTCTCTACTTAGGGTTACTCAACCCCGCTCAACTAAAGAGACAGATTGTTGAAAACTGCCTTTCCAAAAGTAACGATGAAAGAGATGGAAAGTGACAAAAATGGCAAGAAGTAGCAGTAAAGATCAGTTAGAGGTGGCAAAAACGGTCAAAAAGCAGCAGGAAATCGGTGAAAATTGGGAGAAAACTTGGAAAGACGTCAGAAAGTAGCAAAACTTTTCAGAGGACTGACATTTCTGTGTAAAATATCCACTTTGCATTGAGCTTATGTAATATTCTCATTTTCTTAGACACTGAATTTTGTGTTTTTTAACTGTAAGCCATAATCATCAAACATTTCAAGAAATTTATTGTAAAATAATTGTTTCTTTGAGTCTATATAATATCTGGGGTTCATTTTCTGAAAAGAGGATCACAAAATAGTATTTTTTTCATTATATTCTGATTTTTTTTTTTAGATGTAACTGAATATATAGGCTTTTTTTTCTTTTACAATTTTTGTTTACTTAACTTCCTCCTCTAAGTAATTTTCTTATACAAAATGAGAATAGTAATCACAAAAAAATTAAACCCTTAAATACACTGACTGATATTAACAATATGTCAGATGGGGAACCTAAAAATAATGGCACATGAGGAAAAAAATACATTATAGGGAAAATTAATTGCAATTAGATTATTTTTGCAAATTCTTCAGCCCTATGTCTAATGTCTCTCTTCATCACTCTGCTTTTCCAAATGGGTTGAAGTGAACGTGCACACACACACACTCTGCAGTGTATATCAGTGCAGATGTCACTCAGTGACAGTGTGATGGTAGTAGGTCTTGGTCCATGTTGCAGGCAGTGATGGGGTGTGATGCAGCAGTGTGTTGGAGCTGTCATGACAGGTCAGCCGGTGTTTCTCTAAGCATGAAGACATGTAAGGATCTAAACAGCAGATAAACTTCGCTCTCGGAGCTTCACTTATCTTTTAATGTTTAAGGCTTTTTAACTTTCATAATTATTTTCTATCATGCTTTATATTATAACCTGGGGGGATTTAATCTAATTCCTGTTGTAGGCCTTTTCAGTATTTTTTAGAAGCCTGTTATTCCTTCCCTGTTTAATGTATTGATTATTTGTTTATTTATATTTGTCTGTGTTGATTGGTGTCTCTGTGAGCACAGCTGAGTGTGAAGTGGGTCACAGTCACAGTGTGTATCTATACATGTTTCTGTAGGTTATATAACGTATGGGTGGGCTCTGTAGAGCTCGGCCTGCTTGGTTTGAGGCCTGCTCATCCTCAGTGTTTCCATTCAGATATCTTTGTTATCACACTTTGTTTGGAGCAGGTTGCACATAAGTAATCACAAATAAACATAAATAAAGACGAAGGATTTTTATTCTATGCTCACAGTCTTCGTTTTAGGTATGAACAGATTCATAAAATATGAATCTTTTAAAATGTTTTGAGGAGGTATACTAGAAATACATCTGATATATTACAGGAGATATAGCATCATTGATTTAATTATAGATGAACAGGAGGCAATGAGGATCTTCAGTATATAATAAAACACAAAAGCAGGCTAGGCCTAGGATAAGCTTATCTTTAAGAAAATGTGAAATATAAATCAGTATAGATTATAGTAAATGAAATAGATAAAACTGCACTTATTATGATTGTCTGTTTATTAAATGAGGCGGCAGTAAAGTGAGCCACACGTGTTTATTGTTCATGTGCTGAGAAAGTAGAGTGAATACATGTGACAAATATTTTCTGTTAGTTTAATTAAGTCAGTCTCTTTAAAGAGTCAGATTTCTAACTGTAATTCACTATTTTTATTTTTTTTCCTGTGGATTTGTTGCTTTGTTAAGAACTTTGAATCCACTCTCCATTTTGAACAGTTTTTTTTCTGTGCCCTGAATTTATTTTTTCTGTTGCTCGAAAAAGATGTTTCAGAACTAAAAACTCCCTGAAAAGTCATTTGTTTTTTAACCTTCTTTTTAGTATAATCTGGTGTTTTCTGGGTAAAGCCTGCTTTTCTGAACCAGGAACAGTTTTGCATATTGTTCCAGCAGAAAAAAGCAAAAGTTTTAATGAAAAAATAGATTAACCAACAGAGTTTGTTTTTGGTGATGCCTGTAATGATCTCAGAGTCAACAACCTTTATTTTAAATGTGTATCAGGGTGAAGCAGCCGCCAGCTGAAGGAGCCAAATCCAACCCATCCAAACGGCACAGAGACCGTCTGAACGGAGAGCTGGAGAGGTTAGCCAGCCTGCTGCCATTTCCCGAGGAAGTTACTGCAAGTCTAGACAAACTCTCCATCCTCCGGCTGAGTGTTAGCTACCTAAGAGCCAAGAACTTCTTCTCAGGTAAGATTAACAGAACCCCACCTGAAACATAGACCAGGAGAAAACAACCAAACTGGAACCAAAACAGAGATTCTGGAGGTTTTTTCTTTTTCATCCTATCTAATATCTTAATTCTAATTTAATTCTAAAGTTCTATATTCTTCTTATTAATTCTATATTTCACAGTGTTTGTAATTGGATTGGGTGTCTTGCAGAGGAGCAGCTCTCAAACTCGTGGGTCAGTGTGCAGTTTTAGGGAATCATCTATGACATCAATCCCAGAAAACATCCATATCTCCATTGAGATCTGCAGCTCACAGAGAAACGACTGCAGAGTGGCCTAGCTTAGCACAAAGTCAGTCCTGAAGGCTTCTTTAAGGGCTGCTCAAAAGCAATAATCTCCCAGCAGCTCTTGCTGGTCTCCAGTAGAGCTGTGTGTCTGCTGTGAGAGCTCTGAGCTGACCTACATTTAGGCATGAGGGAGCAGTTTGGAGTGGGTGGCTGTTTCTAAATGCCCCTCAGTTATTGCTCCGGTCCCTCGAACCATTTCCAGAATGTCACAACACGAGCAGCCAGTTCTGTATTTGTGCTGGATGTGTTTCCCAACATCTCACGGCTCATCTCATCAGTCTGAGACGAGGAGACCACCACAGAGAGAGAGAGAGGGAGCGAGAGAGAGAGAGAGAGAGAGAGAGAGAGAGAGAGAGAGAGAGAGAGGAGCATCCAGCCACCACCTCACCCACATGATCATCCAGGGGGAACAGGGCCTCAATATTTCAGAGCTGTGTTTCTGAGCATCGTATAAGTGATGTCGCGTACACACACAGTGTCCATTATAGCCGTTCAGTGAAGGATCAGAGCGCAGCACGCGGTGGATGAGACGAGTGCGGTCTTCTCCTCCATGCAGAGTGAAGACATTGTTATTTTAGGCCTGATCTGCTGCATTGCGGCCGTCGGAGGCTTCTGAAGCATAAATAATTGAGAGAAACTCTGGAGTTTAAAGAATTTATGAAATGGAGGCAGAGCAATGTTTGTTTAAGGCAGCGGCTCTCAGAAATGGCTGTTTGGGGCAAGAACGGCAAGGTACAGCTGCTGCGATACAGTAGCTACGAGAGGTTTTCATGGGCTTTGGTGTTGAATGTGTTTCCTTTTTAAACTGTGTGTGTGTGTGTGTGTGTGTGTGTGTGTGTGTGTGTGTGGCTGCTGGGGTTATAGGTAGAATGTATGATGAGGCTAGAGATGCCCTGAAGAAAGAAAACCATCCCCTGATCCATTCATCATGAAGATGATACTTTTTCTTGTTCATCTGATTTTTTGTCATTTTTCAGAGCAGTGGGGAGCAAAACCATTTATAGAAGGTGTGAGGCTGCAGGTTTTCCTAAAAACAGGTGTAAAGGTATTTTTAGACAAAAGAAATCAGAAGAATTCATGAGAAAGTCATTGATACATGCTACCAAAAGTGAACAGAGCAAATCTGTGAGGGTCATGATTGTCTGCTGTTGGTCAGAAATGATGTTTACTAATGGTAGCAGTCATCTTTGTTGTGTGGGTAGGAACAGCAACGGGATGAGAGAGCAGCTCATCTTTGGTCCACAGTGCAGACTGAAGTATCAGAACAGCAGCTTTAGAGTGTCTTTCTCTTCTTCATCTTCCCTCTTATGGTCTTCTTTTCCTCTATATTTGCTTCCTCAAGTCCAACATATCAGCAGCAGTAGCTACATCTTGTCCTGGCAGTTATTTTTTAATTTTCTGAGCTAAGAGTGAATCAGTCTGTAACAGCAAATGTAGTGTGTTATGATAGCTCATAGGTTAGCATGCTAAAATCCTCCCTGACACACAGTCAGAATAGAACTGGGCCATTTTATGATCGTGATTTGTTTGTGATCGTACTAGATTTCCGGTCGATTATGGTGATAAGCTGTGATAATCAATCAGTCATAGTGGAGATGTGTGTGATAACAGCCATTCAGGGTGAACCTTTTCCTGCTCCACTTCCGTTTGAAAGTTGCCAGTGAAGTAAATAGAATGGCCAAAGTTGGAGCTAAACACGGAGCTGAGTGCAGTGAAATAGATGTCAACCATGACTTGGGGCTTTCCTCTGAAGATGAGGCTAATGTGGAGATGAAAAGTTATTCCATGTTGGTTGTGTGGCTGTGGTTTTGGCATCTCAAAAACTGACATGGAGCAAAATAAGTCAATGTGCAAGGCATGTTGGCAGCAAAATACAACAACACAACAAGTCTGTTCAATCATTTGAAGAAGTTGTTGTTCAGCCACTGCTAGTGGTGCAGAAACCAGACCAAAGCAGCAACCAATGATATCATCTTATGTGGCCACTATCAACTTTCATAGACTAGAAGACGATAACATACAGTTTCTTTTTGATAATGATAATGATTACATTTTATGGTATTTTCAACAGTGGGGGATGGGAATTTGTTTATTTTGAGTCTTGCATACCTGTAAAATACTTGGGACTATAAACTAGTTGATTGTGTTATGTTATATTTTTTTTACAGAGAGATACTGAGGTGTTTTTCCTCAATTTTTCTATGCTTTTCCCTATTTGTTTTGCGTTTTTATTTGCTTTGTATGTTAATGAAATGTTGAACTAATCTCTTTTTATTTTTGTTTTCAGTGCAGATGCTTTACAACTGACAGTGTAGAAAATAATTTTAAAAAATCATGAGAATAATGAGAATCAGATGATATAGAAAAAAATATATTGTGATCATATTTCTTGCCAGAGTGCCTAGCCTTAAGATAGACTAATGATGACAACCCAGCCTGCATCTTGGCGGCTGCAGAGTTCAGATGTTTGGATATCTGTATGTTTTATAATCTATATCTATATTAGTTTCAGGCCCTTTCTGTCCTGAGCCTCTTGTTGTGGTGCAATCATCAGAGATGAGTTGCAGTAACTCCTGTCACAGTGAATTATTGATACTGGATTCAGCTCCGAAGGTCAGCCTATAGACAGACCCTGTTGTCTAACTGCATTAGCCTACTTCCTGGTCGCCCTCTAAGTAATTAACGAGCTCAGGACTCGTACATTAAGGAGGCTGTTCCATGGACCCTGAGGGCCCCTGGCTCTTGGTTGGGTCTGTGGTCAGCTGTGGACTGATGTTTGCATACGGTGTGAAGGATCCTGCTCACAGAGGGATCTGACGTCTGTCTGAGCTCCAGGTTGCTCTGTTTGGTGTTTGGAGAAGCTTCTAAATGCTAAGAGGCTTCATACCATCAAATATTAAAGTGAATCAGAGGAGTGTGGAGTCCTCTCTCTGCAGAGGTTAACTTCTTCAGTCAGGTTGGTTGTTCTCAAACAATCCCATTATCTGCTCTGCATGTAATTGAATATGCCAGAGGAGTTTGAACAAAGCCCTGCAGAGCTCTGCCTAATCTTCCTGACAGTATTAACCAGCCCAGCTGCCATCTTTGTTATTGTCAGGCGGCCACAATGGGCTCGTCCCTCTCCGCCAGTCTGAGGAGAGGGGTGGCGACTCGTCCCTAAAACCGATAAAACCAGGGGATCACCCCCACTCTGGGTGTGAGGAAGCTCTCAGCCGTAAGAGCCACCTTCACAGCTGTTGTCTGTCTTTTGGATCATTTCTGCTCCATGCGTGCGAGCACAGTTGATGGATGATGGGCTGGACCTGGAAACATGTCTGAGCTCAGAGTAGCTGGGTTTAAGGTGGGGGTCAGAGAATTTAAAGGTTTTGGAACCTTCCACAGTGACTCCTCTCTCTGGGGTTTGTCACTTTTTCACCCAAATAGGGCACACACAGGTTCTCCTGCAGCTCTGTGTTGTTGGCTAATGTGGCGTGGAGGATCACTGATACGCTGATTAGTGTTAGTCTGCTTCAAGCCTATTCACCATGCGTGGGGCCAGCCTCTGGTGGTCCAAACATTCTGGAATAACAGTGATCGTAACATTCATTTCAAGATATTTCACATGGGTGAACAATTCAAGAAACACCCCAACCTCCTCTGCATCTGCTCAATTCCCCTTGAAAAATTGATTCTCAGTAAGAACCGGCTATCTTTAGCCATCCTTACTCAGGTCAAACTGAAACCTTTATTTGGTTGAGTGATAAGAAGCAACAGCAGAGCGAACAGCCCATTTCGCTGAATTTAACTGTAACCTCAGCCTTAGCTGTAGCCTGAACCTTAGTCTCAGCTTTAACTTCAGTCTTGGCCTTAGCCCAAGCACGAGTCTTAGCCTTGGCCTCAACCTCTGCCTTTAGCCTCAACCTTTGCCTTTAGCCTCAGCCTCAGCCTCAGCCTCAGCCTCAGCCTCAGCCTTAGCCTCAGCCTCAGCCTCAGCCTCAGCCTTAGCCTTAGCCTTAGCCGTAGCCCTGGCCTCAGCCTTGGTTCCAGCTTTTGCCTCAGCCCCATCCATAGCCTTGGTGCTAGTGTTAGTGATAGGGTTAGTGGTGTTGATGTTGCTTTGGGGACACTGTTTTCTTGTATATGGTGTTGTGCCGTTTTCCTTAACAGGATCCTAGGTGATACAGCTAAGCCAATAAGAGCTCTGTGCCTTCTGGGAAGACTCTACATTGCTCAAAGCCAAATGCCCCCTCAGCCTTTTTCCTGTTCCTGTGCTCAATCTATTACTGGTTCTCCTCTGCTCGTCCTGAAAGGCTCTCTGAGTTTTAAAATGCCAAGTGACGTGGTGTTGCATAAGCAGCGCAGAGCGCAGATGCCTGTCAGAGGTTGATGCTGCAGGAACTCTGAGTTCAGGGATCGCAGTTTGGACCTGAAAGATGTGAAATGATAATTAATCCTGTTGCTAGTCCTGCAGTAGGCCTCTTGTGAAAGTGCTCTGCAGCTCTGTCTCTTTCTTTCTCTGTAAATATAATTAAAGATTAGAGATAATCCCTGTGGCAACAGAGAAACACACTGCTCTTAGTTTGTGTTTAACTGTGTAGTTTAGTGTGAGATATCCAGAAAAACAACAACAACAGCAGAAAACAACAATAGTGAAAGGATGGAAAGGAGCAGATGAACATTAGTGAATCTATTCAGAAATCTTATGGCTCAGTCCGGCTGTTGCCCTCCACTGTGTTAGTTTTTACTCAGTGCTCTGAAAAACTGCTGCCAGTCCGAACTCTGTGAAGTTACTTGGCATCTTAAAGCTTGATCAGTTAGTGTTTGACCTCTTACTTTTTTGTGTGTTTCTCCTTTTGCTGGTTTTACTCATAGACTGAGTAAAACATGGACATTGTCTCTTGTGACGGCCCTTATCTGCAGCAAATTTGATGCAGAGATACTGATAAAAAATGACTCTGTCCTGTTCTGTGCTGACAGAGAAAAGATCTATTTAGACTGCAGCCATGTGTTGAAATAGATTGGAAACATGTACATTTTTGCTGTGAAGAAGATTGGCTCTTTAAATGTGTGTGTGTGTGTGTGTGTGTGTGTGTGTGTGTGTGTGTGTGTGTGTGTGTATGTGTGTGTGTGTGTAGTTTCTGCTGTTTTTGCACACAGCCTCTAGTGGACACTTCTGGAGCTGCAGTTTTTCACACTTATGCATCAGCTTCATAAATGTGGTGTAGGTTTCCTCCCTTTTTGCTCTTGGTGTGGAAACAGTTGTGCCCAAAAGTTTACACCCCCTCCAGCAGAATGTTTTGATTTTTTGGCCTTTTCTCAGAGAATATGAATGATAACACAAAAACCTTCCTGTCGCCCATAATTAGAGGTTGGGTGAAGACATCTATTAACAAACAACTGAGTTTACTCTTTTTAAATCATAATGACAACAGAAACTTCAAAAATGACCCTGTTCATTTTTTTATACACACACTGATTACAAGCAAATAGATCACAGGTGAGGATGGTTACCTTTAGAAGACATTCAAACACATTTGTGTTCACTTTTGTGCATTTATCAGGCCAAAACCACCAGAGTTGTGTTAACTTCTTAACAGGGTCTTTTTTTTGAAGTTTCTGTTGTCTAGGTGATTTAAAAAGAGTAAACTATTTTTTTTTCACCTAGCCTTTCTATTCATGAGATATAGTTTGTGTTATCATTCATATTTTCTGAGAAAAGGCCAAAAAAATCAAAACTGAGATGTTTGGGTGTAGGTGTGAGGATGGAAGTGCAGAGAGCTCTTACAGCCACTGTTGGGTCATCAGTCATTAGGAAGCTATTTCATGGGAGAGAAGACCAAGGCAGTGTCCTTCATGGTTTTTAGGGAGAGGAACTGAAAGAGCAGCAAACAAAGAGCAGTATATGTTGACAGAGAGGGAGAAATGAATCTTTTATAAGTTTCCATATGAAGGACTATGATATGTTTATCAAGAGAGCAGAATAAATGTCTCTGATTAATGGAGAGACGACAAACATAGACCTACACACACACACACACACACATACACACACATACACACACACATTATGTAAGTCCCCCTGGATCAGGACATGATAGGAATGAATTATGTAAAGCACAGTTCTGACAGAGGCAGAGCGAGGCTGTGTGGATCACAGATTCTATAAACAGCATACACTTTACAGGAACCAATGTAAAGTCTTATTAGTCTATTCAGGTTAAGTCAGAGCTGCTTCACCTGTAATAAACTCACCTGAACATGATGGGATGATTCCCTCACTGACTCCAGTGCAATTTCATTTCACTGAGCTGTAATGAATTTCCTGGTGAGATTCAAAAAACTTAAACTCCTGGAAGTCTTTCTTTTTGGACATTTAGAAAACAGACCATCTTCCTCATAACATTAATCAGAAGTTTTCTGTCTGCTCCTGAACAGTGGTTTGCTTCGTTTTTAGAGGACTTTTGAACGTTTGAAAACTCAAGTAAGGCTCCAATTCAGCTCCTGATGATATGTCAGTGATGGAAGGCTTTTATTCCACATTCATCCCTGACATCTTGATGTTTCTGCTGTTTAAACAATGATACCTGTACAGCAGAGTTGCATAGCTTACTCTGTTTGCTGTGAGTGGTGTTTCAGTCCAGCCATCATTAAACTCAGATTGTTGGTTTCAGTTAAACTGATGTGTGTTTGGTTGTGATGACATGGCACACAGAGCACAGACACACAGCTGGGAACAGGCCGGCTGCAGAGGTTTCTATGGTATGATGAGCTGCTGCCGACGCTGCTGAAGCTGCTGGGCGCCTTATGGAAGCTTTGTTGCTGCTCTGAAGTCATGTGACCATCAGGATACCTGTAACTCTACGACTGAGAGCGATGAGTTGTCTGAATTGTCTCCCCCTCCCTCCTGTGGGCTGTCTATGAGCACACAGATGAAAAAGGCATGATCAGCAGCGGGTCATCCCCCCCTCGCCCTCACACTCCTCCCTGTCCGTCCTTCCCTCCGTCCTTCCCCTGCAGGGCTTAACCCCCTCACCCCAATCCCCTCCCCCCTCAGCCCTCTGATCACGATACAGCACAGAGAGGAATGCAGGCCACCAAGGGAAACCTGGTAATCAGTTGCGACCCCTCCTCAGCCCACTCTGCCCAAATCCCATCACTCCCCCTCTCACCGTCCCCTCCTCTCCTCCCACCTCTCTGCATCGCCCCTCATAAGCAAATATGTGACCATGTGATCGAGAAACCTCGGGAGACACGAAAGCAGCACAGGGTGCGTGCTTCCCCCTGCATTAGCGGCTGCGTGTTCATGTTCAGCCTCTATATGTGAGCCTGCATGTGTGTGTTGCGTGCATCCATGTGTGTGTTCAGTGATGTGGGGGAGGTATGTATGTGTGCATCGCGTGTTCATTTGCTGCAGTGTTCAAGGGGTGAAGGAGTTGAAACATTCTATATTTACTCACTGCCATTCACACTCTGCTCGAATAATTAACTCTGTGTGTTTGTGTGTGTGTGACTGCATGTGTACGTGCTGACACACACGCTCAATCTCTGCTCTCTGTCCTGAACACTAAAGACTCAAGAAGGAACCATGGAGGCTCCTGTTCTGTCTTTTAACAATGATCTGAAATCACACTAAAGGACCTGAGATAAACAGAGAGAGCGAGAGAGACACACACAGCATGTGTGTATGTGTATGGGGGGGGTGGGCTCTGTTGCAAACTCTAAATAAACCATTAGATATATAGTAATAACAGCCGTTGAAAGCTGTGTTTTTGTTTTCTTTATTTCTTGCACGTCTCTCTTTCTCTCTCTCTCTCTCTCTCTTTCTATCTCTCCCTCTCTCTTCCCCCCTCTCTCTCTCTCTCTCTCTCTCTCTCTCTCTCTGAGAGTTTGTGTGCAGAATCTCTGCTGATTATATAACACATGCTTAACACTGCAGTGCATCTAATCTGAGTTAACAGCAGACTCTGGACGTGATCTAAAAAATTCTGCAGTTTAAGCTCTAAGTCTCAATATTTGCTGTGGTGCTGTTCATGACGAAAGACTCTGCTGATGAGCCCAAGTTATTTCTCTGCAAACACTCAGTCAGAGCTGGGTTTGTCTGCCTGACTGCCTGCAGCTGGAGAGTGGCTATGAAGGGATGGATCTTATTTTAGAACAACACTGTAAGAGGAGAACACATGCATGCACACACATACAGCACGGCAATTGTCACAACTGATCTGCATCCAGAGCTCTTCCTCTGCAGCTGCAGCATCTCCATCCACACACTCTCTGACTGGCTGGCAGCTCTCTGCAGATTAACACCTGAACTGAGAAAAGGGAGAAAGAAATTCTTCGGACTATTTTTTGACAGAATTATTACTTTCAAACTCAGCTGAGTCTGGAGGCCTGAAGTGAAGCGTGGCTCTGTGAATGCATGCTCCAAGGGCCGAGAAAGCACATGGTGCTGGATTATTAAAGTGATTATTTCCCGAGGAACTCCTGAAACACTTTATGCAATAACCCTAATGGAGCCAAAGAGAGAAAAGACGGGAGAGAGCCCAACCTGACAGGTATAAAAGCTGCCAGCTGGCGTTTAACCTGCAGCACAGATCCTGCTAACAGGAGCTCAAGTGCTTCTAGTGCTTTTCATCAAAAACTCATACAGTATGATGCTGAATGAGGGTGAGATTTTGTGTGTGTGTGTGTGTGTGGTCGCACAGCAAAAAAGAACAAGTTGTGTTAATTCAAAATTTCAAGGCAATTGTCTGCACTGGATTTTTGAGTTTTGAGGCCTGTTATGACCCAGCCTAGGAGATACTAGGGGTAACATAAAGATTTCCCACTCCTCTCCCAGTCCTACCTTAGCAACCTGGTACAAAATGATCAATGAAACAGAGTTGCATTCCATAAAATAACTTTTTTTTTTTTTAAAGTTTACATGGAGCTACATTACCTCAGAGAGAAGTAGAGACAAAAACACTCTCAAAAATCAAAAGTCTAACCTGTAACAACCCCCCAGCTTCTCTCTCCTACTCAATGGCCTGCTAATCTTAAATAACTAAACAACGCAACTCACACATTGACATCTTCATAAGAAAACTGCTGTGAGGCGCAAGCTGATAGCGAGGGAGAGGGGCCACGTCCACATTCCCGCCACTTCTTTAAAGGTGCAGCCCTCAGCTCCAGCCAACCACAGCCTGCTGATTCCAGGAGCACCTCCTTGTACCACTCACTGTACAATCAGGACACACCACACCTGCAACAAAAGAAGAGTGGAGGAGCACAGAGAGAGGGAGTCAAAAATGCTCCTGTACACATTACAGTCTATTCAGTGAAAAAAAAAAACATTATATCTCAGGGTCACAACAGACCAACTAAAAATCTTGTATTTTAGCCAACTAATGATGTTTTGTTGAGATAACTAATTGTTCAGATGTAACATAACTTGAAGAAGTGCTAATGGAATTTCAATCCTCTGGCAAACAGATTGGCTGACCATGACTACCACTGAGCTACGTCCTTCCACCAGTATGAAAACGACAAACTAGTTAACTCACTATCATTTGAGCAACTGTAAAACAGAGCTTTACGACACTCAAACAAAAACACTCTCTTGTATGGGGATAAAATCTACACAGAGGCAGAGAGATGGTTGCATATGTGGGAACTTGAAAATGTAGATGAAGGCCCCTGTAGCTTTGAGCTGCAGGCTCCTACTACTTGAAGTGGTTTGCAACACAATAGAGAATTTTTTGTTCACTGAACCAAAAAAGCATATTCAGGCCAACAAATTTAAGTTTTCATTTTTGCAGTGTGTGTGTTTATGTGTGCGTGTGTGCGTGAGTGTGTGTGTGTGTGTGTGTGTGTGTGTGTGTGTGTGTGCAATAGGCATGACTTCTATGAAGAGAAATTTGCATCAGTATTATGCAATCAAAAAATATGAATTTAAGACCAAAACTGTTTTTGCAAACAAAATTGTGATTTCTAAAATCCAAATGATACCAATGAATAAATGAAACATATTCATGATTGAATTTTTTTGTTGTTAGATCCACAATTTTCTTTCAGATCTAAGTCTTCATCTCAGATCATCATCACCACAGATTTGTTTGCATTTCTAGGATTTGCGTTTACATTTCCAGATTTTGCTTTATGCTTCATGAAGGCCCTGTTTACACAGGGACGATTGCGGGTAACTCACAGAATATTTTGTTGGAAGGGCCTTTTGTTTACAAACGCGGGGGAGTGAATCTGCAAGAATCTCAAGACTCCCTCCAGAGTTGAGCGTTTTGTAGACGATCGTGGTTACGCCCTCATCTTAATGGCAAAAGGTGCAAAAGACGTCACGTCGCATACCTATTTACATCACACTCAGGCACCGAGCCGGTCAAACAAAGCAGTCAAACAAAGAAACATGTCTGACTACCTCGATCCCGCAGATCTTCAAGCTGTTCCAGCAGCTCTGGTAAACATACATGAGTCGTTTCAGCAACTGTACAGATATTCTTCTTGGGAACGGCCATGTTTGTTTTGTTCATCTGGGGAACTGAACAGAAATGGACGATGTTACGTATGCGGTGTTCTATCACAGCTCCACCTAGCGGCCTGGCATCGAATTTCACTCACTATTGCGTCTTCTGAGGACGCTCGTCTAAAAGCGGAGAAAACTTGAGGACGATACACCACTTTTGCGGCACTTTTTCGTCTACCGTTTTGATCATCTCTGTATAAACGTAGACAGAGTTTGTGTTTGCTTTCCTTCATGGTTCTCAGGGGCGTGGCTTCCTCTGAAAGATGCAAGACGCCTCCTGATTGGTCAGCGTCACTCAGAGAGACTGTGTGACAACTTCTGCCCCGACAGGCAGCACAAAGAGTGAAATGGAGAGAGAAACAGGAGAGAAACATAGACAAACAGGTCTCTCTGAATCTCTCTTCTGTCTTAGTAATGTTGTTGAGGTTACCCTTATTGTTCTTTCAGTGTTTTTTTTTTTTTTCAGAAATTATTAGGGATTGGGCTATCAGACATTAACACATATAATTTAGACCTACTAACTTAACGCCACATGCATCTTAAGTGACTGGCCGCTGTTCTGCATGGCCTCAGTGACTGTTTGCTTGATTTATAAGTTATCAGCTTATTCATATCAAATAAATGAGTAAACAAATATGTTATGTGACATTAGAGACCAAATCCATTGTTTCAAACCCTGATGGGTGAAGAGCAGGGAAAACCAGGCCCCTTTTTATGTTTTTATTTCCACTTAAACCATGGGAGGAATGACTCCTCAACAATCCACACACTTTGTGATTTGTTCTAATTGTATATCTAATAAAATTGTTTGTTTGTTTGTTTGTTTGCTTATTTATAAATAAGCCAATAACTGTGAAATCAAGCAAAGTGTCACTGAAGCTGAGCAATAATAAGGTCAGTCACTTCTGACAAAGGTTTAAATTATAAGTGTTAATGTCTGATAACCCAATCCCTCATAATTACTGAAAAAACACTGAAAGAACAAGAAATATAACCTTAGAAACATCAATATGACAGAAGACAGATACAGGCACAGCTGTTTGTTCATGTTGGTCTCCTGAGGCCATTTGCACAAAACTGGGGGATTGGATTAAGCTGGGATATCTATGTTATCCTGGCTCAACTTACCTTTGATCTGGTTGCACATAAGTGGGAAGTGGGATATGTTATGGCAAAAGTTGCCATTGAGATTTACCCTGAGGAATTTGCCTTCTCCAAACAGTGCTCAGTGTTGCAGAAGTTGTCACACAGTCTCTCCGAGTGACGCTGACCAATCATGAGGCTTTTTGCATCTTTCAGAGGAAGCCCCGCCCAACGCAAACGCAAACTTCATGAAATGTGAAAGCAGAATCGGGAAACGTAGATGCAAATCCTGGAAACGCAAACAAATCTGTGGTTTGTGAGATGAAAACTTAGATCTGAAAAAAAAGTTATGGATTTAACAAGAAAAAATTTCAATCATAAATATATTTCATTTATTCATTGGTATCATTTGGATTTCAATTTTGTTTGCAAGAATTACTTTTGGTCTCAAATTCATTGGTGTTTTTGATTGCATAATACTGATAAAAATCATCATCAGCATTATTAACACAGCTAACACAGCCTAACACCATGGGCCTCTGTTTTAACACACACACACATGCACACACATGCACACACATGCACACAGACACAAAGGACATGCTGGTTGTGACATGTTTTGTGTTGTCAGAGTTAGTGTTTACTCGCTTTGGTTCGGCTTTTGATTTGTTTTTAATGTGACTGTTATCATGAAATGCATTTGTGCTGCAAACAGATTAGAGTCTGACTGTTTGAGATAAATGATTTGTTCCAAACAACCTCCCTTGACCACAGTGTCATAGGTTTGACACCTTGGAGAGTTAACCTGATCAGTTCATTCACTCGTAGATAAATGTCCAGCACACCTTCTCTTCTTGTCTCAGAGCTATAAAAACACTGAAGCTTGATTTGGTCAGTCACGGCGAGGCTTAATAAAGTCTGCACAACTACATGAGTCTATAAATAAGTGACCCAGAGGAGTGTTGGAGCCTCTTGGTGCTGCTTTTATAGCAGTTAAGTAACATTTGATCCTGACGCTGCACTCTGATTGGTTGCTCACATTTTAAGTCTGATTTTGGCAGCGTCATCGTAGTGTTTTTGTTATGGAGGCTTCACAGTGGCCTCATGCTGGAGAGACGCCACAATGACATGTAAGGTTGGAGTATTAAAATGAAGCAGCACAGGCTCAGAACATCCTGCTAATCCCGGGGGAAAGAGCACGAGGGGACGGACAGAGAGAAGTCAAATATTTTGTAAATATTTCCACTATGCTTCATGTTTTTAGGGCTCAGCCTCCTGCAGAATAAAGCACTCTGAGACCCAGTCTGGCTCTCTGTGGAGCAGTGTCACTAAGCTTTACCCTGCAGGCTCTATGATGAAGGCCGGGACCAGAGCCAAGCTGGCCTCTGGGTCACAGTCCCAGGACACAAAGATCCGTCCTCTGAAGTTTCGTTGACTGGACATCATTGGGTTTGTCTGTCTGCTCTAAAACCCTGAAACCCTGAAACCGTCAGCAGAAACAAGGTTCCCTGCTGTGGTCTGGGGTTTGAGTTTTTGTGTGTTTATAGTGACCTGGTGTTTCAGAGGGACACTACAGGAGTCCGTGGTCTGCTCTAAAATGCTGAGATCTCCTCATTAAAGAGCACTGTGATTTAACTTTAGAAAAAGATGATCATTTTCTGGCTCTAATAAGTTTTGATCCTGTTTGTCTCATGGTTGAAGCTAAAGTGAGCTGTGGGTTGCAAATGGTCCACAATGTTAGTGCTTCTTATCGCGGAAGTCCCACTACATGTGTACTCCTCTTTCCACGTCATACTGGCGCCCTTCAGTGCTGTAAGCTTTATCATTTTATATCAACAACTCTTTTACTGCAAAAAAAGTTATTTTTGGGGGGTAAGTGGAGCTGTTCATTTGAGTCCAGAGAAAAGCATCAGGCTGATTGCTGGCTCCCCGGCTGGCCTCATGTATGTGCTGGCAGTGAGGATGTAAATTTTTCATCATGAACGCTTGTGCCCACTGAAGCATGACAGCAAGATCTGCTCTTTGTCCTCCTCTGGCCATCCAAGAGGCTTTAGTTTGGTTTAGTTAAGTTTAGTTTATTGATTTATAATTACTTGGACAGTCCCCTTTAATTTACTGTACAATAAAAGAGGCAGATTTTGCCTTTATGGCTAATTTCCAGCTGTAGTCCCTGGCCAGTTGACAGTTGGTAATCAGAAATACAACTGTTAAGATTAAAAAAAAAAATGAAAGAAATCACAATGATAATTACAGTAGGCCAAAACACAAGGAAAAAAGACATGCGACACATAACCCAGTTGAAACATGCACAACCACAGCACATCAGAGCAGTTCATGCAATAGAGGCAGTACTGGGAAAAACAGGGACAAGAATAGACACAGAGGCCACATTTACAGCACCTGCAAGACAAAATCAAGACATAAAATTAAGGCAGGCAGCAGCAATGACTATGTCACATTGAACACACATGCACTGACGGGGTTAATATGTACAATTATAGTTGTCTGTAAGCCATTTTAGCTGTATTGTAAATGTGGAGAATCTTTGTATATTTTTGATGGTGTTCAGCAGTAAATTCCAGTTTTGTATTGTTTTTAATGAAAATGATTGCTGACCAAAAGTGCTCTTCCAAAATGGAATTAGTGGAGTGTGTTGGCCCACTTCTCTGGATGGATTTTGAGCCTGAGGCTGCAGCATACCTGTGTGGCGTTACCTGGAAACAAGCTGAGAGACAAATACAGAGCTATAGCTGCCACAAAATTACACCTCCTATTACACATCAGTAACCTTTAAGACAAAGGTCCCGAAGAAGCAGGGAGATTGTAACGCTCAGGCTTCTCTGACTGTCCTTTCACTCAAAGGGGGAAAACTTACAGGAAAATCAACAGTTTAAGTAAGCTCAGGATAAACATCCAAGTCAATGAAGCAGTGTCAGGTCTTTAATGACTTGTAAAACCCAACAACATAAAACAACAATAAATGAACACAAAGTAACACCCCAAAATGCCCCTTTAAGATTCCTAAATAAACTAAAATTCATTTCCAAACGAAAAAGCATGTCTCAGCGATGAAAGTCCAGTTTCAAGAGTATTTTAAATTATCAATCAACGAAAAATCTCTTGTACACGAGGCCAAGAATAAAAACAAAAAACAGAAGCGATCTTAACGGATCCAGGGAAGATTTAAAGTCAGGTAACAGGGCTCTTTGTTCCCCTCTAAGCGTCCCCGCAGCAGCTGATCAGCAGAAAGCAGAAGGCGTGCGGCTGCATCCAAAGCCCAGCGTATCTCCTTGGTTGAACAGCAACTATTGTTACTTTAAATTACTTTTAATCACTTTTTTCAACACATAGATAGTCAGAGGCTTTTGTCCAGTGTCAACTCTCCCTATGCTCTCTTTTCTTCCTGGTCACACCTCTCTTCCCCCACGACAAATCCTATCCGACTATCCTGCTTAAATAAATCCCATTTCACATGCACAATTTAATCATTGCACCCATACATAATTTTCATCTTTGCACCCATACATTTCTTTAGTTTACAGGGAAATAATATTCTCAGGCCCATAACAAAGGACATTCTTATTTTCTCGTTTATTTGCTCCTTTTATCTACCTTTATATCGACTTCTAAATTAAACTAAGGGGACACGGTCACAAGATGATGCATATTTTTGTGACTGGTGAGCTGGAAACACATTTGGAGTTGTCAGGGATTGTCCAGTTATAATCCAGTTTATTAACTTCTGTCTTTTAAATGTGGATTTCGTTCATGGAGACAAAGAGCAAACAAAGGAAGAGCTGAGGAGCTTTTCTGTGATCAGACTGGGGATATCATAATTATGTTTTATCTGAGGCAGATCCTGGAGCTGGAGTTCACCACATGTTTTGTTTGCCATGTTTCTCAGCAGTTAGTGGATTAATTTCTCTCCTGAGTGGCTCCTGCGTTTTTTTTGTGGGCCACACCGCCCCCCTCGAGTCTATCCAGCATATGTGATGCGATGCCCACGCCACTCGCTCACCAATATGTTGGATTATGTCACATATTGTTCTCAGCAGCGTCTAAAAGTCAATCCTGGGTGTCTTCATGGGAATAAGGTCAGGGGATTCCATCCAAGGCCGAGTCCCGTGTGAAGGTCCGAGCCTCCCAGCACAAAGCCCATATGTCCTCTGGTGCAGTCCTGATAGCGGCCCGCCCCCCAAATACACTCCACTATAAGTCCTCCAAGCAGACAACAAAAGACCTCATCCAGAACCCACTCATCCAATCATGTCAGACATCACCTCTGGGGTCAAAGGTTATCATGGGTCAGAGTACCATGCTCCTGCTGGGGTCAGAGACTAATGTGGCTGACCGCTGCTCGCTTTCTCATGGCAGCGTTAATGCTCACCCTCTAGACCAGGCAGATGTAACACACTGGTGTCATATAAACCACACTCCTCACTCTGTCATTAGTCAGCTCTCCACTTGCCGGTCAGACTCAGGAGTCTTCTGGAGTGTGCAGGACTCTACTAAGAACTTTTCATGACTCTGTGGTAGCTTCTGCATGTCATACAGGGGTTTGCTGGGGAGCAGGGAGCACAGAGAGCGACAGGAAGAGACTGAACAGACATGTCAGGAAGGCCATTTCTGTCCTGGACAATCCCCCTCACCTGCTGCATGAGACTGTGGGGGGGCTTAAGCAGCTTGTTAAGAAACAGGCAAAGACTCCCAACCTGCAAGACTGAGCTTCACCACAGGCCATTCCTCCACTCTGACAAAAAGACGTCACAATATATCATAATGAAACAGGACTCACGACGTCATGCCATTCAGTATTCAAAAACAGTCATTTTGCTCTTCATCTCAGTATTCATTGTTTATTCTTGTATTTATTTGCTCTGGTATACAAAGTGAAATTTTCTAATTGTTCTAAATTTCTGATTTTTGTTGTTGTTCCTATCTTAACTTTCTCATCATTATTCTGTTCTTATTATTACCTTTAGCTCTTTGATTGTTGTGAGCTACTGTGAAACCAAAATTCCCCACCATGGGAGATGAGTAGAGGCTAGTCTACTCTATTCTATTCTATTCTATTCTATTCTATTCTATTCATCTATGGACAGGTGTGTTTTATATGGAGCTCCAGAGGCTGAAAAGGAGATTGTAGTCCCGTGGTTTTTGGGGTTGCAGGAAGTTGACGAAATGTTTGGGTTAAAATCTTTAAATGACCTAGTGTTGGTGACACAATCTGTCAGTACTCTGAGTTGCATGTTAGAAGATGTGTAACCCCCTGTTACATTGACAGACTACTCTGTTTACTACTTACCTACATACTCACAGTTAGACCAGAAGGCAACTTTCCCCTCCTGTCTTCCCCGCATGTTGATTTTAAGGTGGACATGAGGACTATTCCTGAGTGAGTACAGTTTCTTTGCTCAAGAGGGGGTTAGTGTGTGCTGGAACTCACCTAGCCCAGCCATTCACTCCTCCTCCAATCTCGGTGGCCAGCTTGCCCTTGACCCAACTCGACAGAACAGTGGACGTGCCTTATATACCCTATTCTGCCCCAGCTACCTTAGCTTTGCAGATGAATGACAGTTTCCCAAGAAATCTCTGATTAAGGATTTTCCAGTTGACAATTTACTTACGGAGCTGTGAAACTGAACGCATGAAGAAATGTACATCACTCTCCCACAAGAGATTCAAATTCAGTACAGTCAACATGTTATATGTCTTCTAATGTAACAGGAACCTTATAAAAAACATTGTGCTAGCTTGATGCTGATGTATACAAGAAATTACACTGATATACTAGTGGTTAGCATATATCAGTGATTCCCAACCTGTGGTCCGTGGCCCCCTGGTGGGCCGCGGAGATATTGCAAGTGGGCCGCCAAATCATTTTCAAAATAGTCTGAATTTTAATGAAGGGTAATTATATGAAGATACAAATGTACAGAATAATGTTTAAATATTAAAACTTGGTTACATTTGCAGGAATATTCAACATGTTCAAACGTTTGTATATAAGAAAAGTCCTTGAAGAGGGCAAGTTAAAGCCCAACATGTAACATGACCCCAAATTTAACAAAGCCCTGAAATTTGATTAAACAAATGTTGTATATGCCAAGACTATAATCACTGACCCAACATTTAACAAGTTGTTATATCGTGGGCAAATGACTTTTACCTTCTGGGCTCAGCATCTGTTACAT